>JAABKJ010002392.1:0-27638 GCA_011634705.1 Andricus grossulariae | reverse complement strand
TTATCTAAAAATTAAATTTTTGTTTTAAATATTATTTTTTACGAATAAAACAAAAACTATGCATCCTATGGAAAAGTGATCCATAATAAATACGTCGATATTTTTTGGATGCATAATTTTTGTCGATTCATCTTTTTTTTTGTCTTGCAGAGTTTTACTGCAATACTGAATTTTCGATTTTTCATTATTTTTTGTGCTACCAGATTTGACATTTCGATTTTTCGAAAAAATTCGAAAAGTTGTTATGATAATCTTGTAGAGCTTTCGAAAAACAATGTTTTTCTTGTCAAGATTTTTTTCATATCGTGCGTTTTTTGGCTTAAAATTTTAATTTGCGTTTGTTTGTTTGGATTTTGAAAATGCTACAATACTGATAATTTTTTCTATAAAAAAAATTCATAAGGATATATTGTTCAAGTTTCTGAGTACTACAGAATTTTGACCTCCCGGGGTATTATATTAAATATTTATCATGCCCGGTAAATGCCCAGAAAATGCAAAATGGCAGTTTTCTATCAAATTCATGCTGAAGACGATATTTTTAATCGATAAGTGACGAGTTTCCAAGTATTTTCGAAATAATTTTAAATTGTGTTAACAATTGTTATTTACTTAAACAATTTTTTTTCCTGTAAGTCGTGAAAAGTTTCGAGATAAATGATATCAAGTTGATGAATTTCAAGAGAAGTACTTCTTGTTTAACATATTCTGTAATTACTCAAGCAATTTTAATTTGTTCAAACAACTTTTCTCCTTAAAATCATAAAAACTTATTTTTTCCAGAGTTATTTATACAATCAACGAATGTTAGATGAAATACATTTTTAAGTTATATTTGGTAATTATTCAAACAATTGTTTACCTGGAAAGTGTGGAAAGTTATTCTCTGGAATTAATGACACAATTAACAGAAGTTGAGAGGAATATTTTTTTCCTAAGGATATTCAGCCATTTTTCAAAAAATTTTCATTTGTTTAAATAATTTTTTTCACTGTACATCGTAAAAAGTTATTCTCTTCTGCAATTATTGACCGAATTAAAGAAATTCAAGAGCACTATATTTGTGATTATGATATTTAGCCATTATTTGAACTATAATTAATCATTTACGTATGCCATACATTGTTGAAATAATAATAATTTGTTTAAACAATTAAATTCGATTACTCCGAGTAAAGTATAGTTCTTTTTTTCAATCACCCCGTAGATTAATGGAATCTGTGAATTGAAAGTAATTTGCTTGTAGATCTTTCCTAAAGTATATAAATGAAACAGACCAAAGAAGTTATTTTAAGAAAAAAGAACTTGACTTTTCTCAGAGAAATTAAATTTAATTCTTTGAAAAATATAGGGTACACGTTCTGAGATGAAGAAACACTGAATAATCAGCGACATAGTGTAAGAGATTTCAAAATCCCAGACTTTTCTTCACTTTCCCTGTGAGGAAGCGCCATGGAGCGATTAAAAAATATTAATCTCAACATTCGTTAATTGTGCAATTAATTGCAGAAAATAATAACTTTTCACGACACATCAATTAATATGTAATTAATTGTAGAAAATAATAACTTTTAACGCTTTGCAGGGGAATAAATTGTTAAATGAATGTAAAATTGTTTTAATAATTACCAAATATTCTTAAAAAATATATTACTTTTAACATTTGTTAATTGTGTCATCAATGTCAGAAAATAAGAACTTTTTATGATTTTATGAAGAAAAAATTGTTTAAACAAACGGAAATTGTTTAAATAATTACCAAACATAATAAACAAGAAGTACTTCTTTTGACATTTATCAACTTTAGATCATTCATCCAGAAATTAAATAATTTTTCACAACTCACAGGGGGGAAAATGGTTTAAACAAATAGTAATTGTGTAATCGATTAAAAATTATTCATGTTGAAAAAATACCGTCTTTAGCATGAATTTAATAGAAAACTGGTGTTTTGCATTTTTTGGTGCATTTTCCAGGTACAATAGAGGGGATTGGGTAGTCAAAATTGAAAGGTATTGGGTGAAAATTATTTCTTGAACATTTCTTAAGAGGTGACTATACTTTAATTCACAAAAAGTTTATAACTCTTTGTTCAAAACTCTTTTACCGGAAAGCGAACAAATTGGGAATTGTTATTCTGATCTAAATACGATTCATCCTACGAGAGATTTTTTGTAACCTAGAGAACCAGCGAATGGCCGTTGGTCCTCTCCTCCTGGCATTTCCATCCATCCTCGTAATTTCCACGGAACTGCAATTTTTTCCCCGGAAACATTTAAATAGTAGCACCCCTTTCCTCATTCTTCTCCTTTTCTACTTCGAGCTCAATCTTTTTTCTCTTTGCTTTTTCATCTATCCAATTTCATCGTTGGATCTCTCTTTCTCTTTCCCTTGTCGGCAATACTGCATTCCTACCGCAATCTCACACCTGTTCGCCCACCCATATCCTGGGTGGTTTGAGTGTCGGTGTACCTGAGTAATCGCCCGTTTATTACTCGTCGAGTTTCATCCAGGAGAGGATTAAAATGGAAAGATAGATAGGTGGGTGTGCATACCGTGCAGTGTGCAGTGTACAATGCACACTTGTATGTGTGGAGGATGGAGCCGACATTCAATAAGGCGACTGGTGTGTCTCTTCCCAGTAGTTGTACATTTTAAATTTTGATGAGCATCCTCTCTTTTGTGATACATTTTTTCCATCAATGCGACGCTGGTTTCTCCATAGCTTAGATTAAAGTCCCCTAGGTAAAGCCTGGGCAATCCTCCCACTGAACAGTTATTAGTGAGAAACATGACGGAGATCCACGTATTCGTTTTCTTTGAAACTGGCTACATATCCTATCTAAAAGAATATTTGGAACGAAATTATCGAAAATCTCGTAGTTATCGTTGCTGACTATCTGACTGGTTGCTTACTGCGTGAATGTGACTGCAAGTGGCTGTTTTCGGTTTGTTCTTTCACATTTTCTCGAATTATGTAAATCGCAATTTCCAAATAAGGAATATTGATTCTAAAACTTTATTTCTTAGGAAGAAACTTCAAACTGTGAATAATTCTTTAATAATAATAATAAAGGCAACAATATTCTGTTCTTGACGTTTTAATCAAGTGTTTTAAAAATTACAAAAGGATTCCATCAATTTAGTAAATTGAAATGTCTAAATGACTAATTTTATTTGATGATAACATTTTTTTTTGACTGTTTCTAAACATTATTTTCAATTTAAAGATTAATTTCAAACTTTGAAGATTTCAAAATATGTCGAAAAAGAAACTGGAAGATTTTAAGGCTCTTTTATATTTTTGCAGGATTTTAAAAAATTTAGAAAAACTTTGAATTATCTCTTAAGATATTTCAGTTTTGAAAAGATTCCGAAATAACTAAAAAAATTTAAATATCTCAAAAAATGTGTACAAAATATAGATTTTTGAACATTTAAAAATAAAATTTTGAACCTGATTGAGGATTTTAAAACATTTTGAGATGGTACCAATTTTTTCTTACGATTCCAGGGAAAATTATAAATTTATTGTGTTTAAATTAATTTTTTTCAATATTCAGAAAGATTTTAAAACATTTCAAACGATTTCCTAAAATTACGTAAAAGAATGCAATATTTTAGAAAAAATTCGAATAAGTGCAAGAGATATTTAGCATTTTTTAAAAGATGGAAAAATAGTTTTAAACTTAAAAATATTCAAACAAATTTTGGAAACATTTACATAGATGTTTGAAAATTTCGAAACACAATTCAGAAGCTATTTAAGAATTTTGAAAGGTTTCGAGAAAGTAAAAAAATTTTTCTTAACATTTCTCCGAAAATTCAAAATAGTTCATTATTTTACTGAATTCATATTAAGAGAATATTCAAACTGATTTTAGAACACTCCAAAAGATTTTCAAAATGCTTAAAAAAAAGAAGCTGGAAGATTTGAAAGAAATTTTTTTATTGAACTTTAGGAAAAAGAAAAGATTTCCAAAAACTACAAACAAAATGTAGATTTTTTAAGATTTCGAAATTAAATTTTGAAGTTTTTTAAAGATTTTGGAAGGTTTCAAGATGATACAACAAATTTCTTAAGATTCCTGGCAATATTGAAAGTGATTTTTTATTTTGAAAAATTAATTTCAGGAGAATATTTTTAAATATTTATAAAAATTTCTAAAGTTAATAAAAGCGAAATCTGAAGATTTCAAGGCCATTTTAGAAATGATTCGAGTCACTTTAAAAGATTTTCTAGGAATTTCAGAACTTTGGAAAAGATTTGAAAATAATTGATATCTTGAGAAGGTTTAACCAATTTTAAAACAACACGTAGATTTTTGGAGATTTCGAAAAAAATTTAAAATCTTTTAGAGCATTTTGAAAGGTTTCAAGAGAATAATAAAATTTTCTTAAAATTCATAGGAAATTTTCAAATGATTTTTATTTTGAAAAATTATTTCTATGACAAAACTAAAAATTATTTCTAAAAGTTTCCTCAAATTTCGTGAAAGCATATAGAAGATTGTTTAGAAAAGTTGTTCTATCTTGCAGGATTACAAAATTCTAGAAAAAATTTGAGTAAATTTAAGAGATATTCCGAAATTTTGAAAAAATTCAAAAATAATTTACAAATTGTAAAAATTTCCAATTTTGTTGTGTAAATGTACATTTTTCGAGATTTAGAAAAAAGAAGCTTTCAAATAATAATGATTTTAATTTTGAAAAACGAATTTTCTGAGAATATTGAAAAACTTTTCAAACCATTTCAAATGATTGCCTAAATTTCGGAAAAGAATGTAGAAGATTTTAAAGTACAATTTTTCAACTTTGCATGATTACAATTTTAGAGAGATATTTAGAAGTTTTGAAGATGTATGAGGATAATTTTAAACCTATGAAGATCTCAACAAATTTGAAACAAATGCAGATTTTTACAGATAATGAAAAAAATGTATAAGCTTTTTGAGAATTTTGAAAGGAACCGAAGGAATGAAAAATTTTTCCTGAAAGTTTAAGCAGTTGTGAAAAGATTGAAAAATTGGGTAAATATTGAGAAGATTTAAAAAAGTTTGAAACTAAATGTAGCTTTCTGAAAATTGATCAAATATATGTTTATTTTTTTCAATCTTTTACGAGTCCTAAATATCGTTCAAAATAACTCAAAATTTTCTTAAACTTTGGTACAAAACTTGTAAAATATAAAAATTATACTTTTTCGACAGATCTGAAATTTTAAAAAATGTTTCAAAATTTTCTCATCAATCTTAGGAAAACTATATTTATATAAGCTTAAACAGAACTTAACATGAAAACTTAAAAATGAATAGTTATTAGAATTTTTTATTTTTCATTGGAAATTATTTTTCCCCACAAAATATAATTTGGTTACCATTTCATTCTTTCTTGACTGAAAAAATATTTTTTGGTTGAAAATTACACTCTTTTGATAAAAAATCATCTCACATTTTTCATAAAGAATTAATCTTTTTTATCAAAAATTAATCAAGTTGTTCAAAATTTGAACTGGTTTCATAAAAATCAATCTTTTTGGTTGAAGATTTATCATTTTAGTTGAAAATTAATCATTTTTGGAAAAAATGTAAAATTAATCTTTTTTGGTTGAGGAATCAACTATTTAATTGAAAATTTGTCTTTTTCGGATGAATTCAACTCTTTTTTATTCAGAATAATAATATTCTTTAGGTGACGTATCAAAAGTATTAAATTTTCCGTTAGAAATTTTTCTAATTTGGTTGAAAATTTAGCTATTTGGTTAAACATCCATGTTTTGTTGAAATAGTGATTTAGCGTCTGAAATATTTAAAAATAATTTTTAATATTCTCAAAAATCTTAGGAAACTTATATTCATATAATCCTAAAAGCGAATAAAGGTAAAAAATATGTAGCTAAACGAAACTTTTATTTTGTATTGAAAATTATTTTCCCCCTCAAATGGAACAACTATAAGCGCAGGTAGCGCGCCATCAACGGTGCTAGTAAAAAAAACGTGTTTCCAACAATTTCCTCATAAATATTGAGGATCCAGGTGGTGGGGAGAAATGTCCAGACTCCAGCTAAAGGGATTTTAGTTGAATACATATGTCGCAGTCGCTTCGAATTAGTGTATCGTAGGAGTGTATACTCAACCACGCTATTCAGGTTTCATAGCTTCAAACGAATGGGGTTTTAATTCTACTTTAAATAGTGCTACTAAATTAGTACTGAAGAATAAAAAAAAATAGTTTAGTGTTTGAATAAGTGACCCATAAGTGGAAGGACAAATCTTCAGGTAAGAAAGCTTGAACAAATCCACAAAAGTTAATAGTTACTGTCAAACAGGGTACTTTCGTACATGTGGGGCAAATTTAGACATTCACAAATTGATAGTTTAAATTACTTAGGAATCCAAAACCAGCTAAAGCCTTAACTAGAAAGAGTAAAGGCTTTAACTAGTTTTAGATTCTGGATCAAATCCCCTTAAGTAATTCAAACTATGAATTTAGGAATGTCCAAATTTACCCCACATTTCCGAAATTACCCCTTTTGACGGTAATTTAACCGTAATAAATTATTTATCAAGTATAATTAAATTGAGGGACTAAGTAACGTTGCTTATATTGTTTACATAGGGTCTTTTCAATTATTCCAAAAATAGGCGAAGCACTTCGTTCCAAACCACAGAGATAAATAAAATGTATGCGAGCACACTTTGTTCGAAAACTTCAATCACCTACATAAATCTATTAGTAAAACTGAAAAAAACGGTTTTTTTAAATAATGCTAAAAAATTTACCTTCACTTTAGTAAGCACATATTTGCACAGAAACAGGAGACTTTAAAAACATATATGATTATGATCAATATTTTTAAGGATCTCAGCTAAAATATCCAATTATATAGAATCCTTGAAATCGCATAAATACAATAGTATAATTAATTTTACTAAACGCGCCATTCAGTCAACTCTACGTCGGAAACAGTAAGTCGAGCAAGATTTTCGCGATTTAAATTGGTAGCCCTCGTAAAACAAAATCATTTGCTATTTGAACGTTTCCGATGACATTTGATGTTGTTTATAATCAGTGAACATCATAAATGAAAGGAGTGGAAATATGTGTTTCAATTTCTTTACAAATATCAATCTAATATAGGTGGTAAAAATTAAGAATTCGAAATGTGAGTGTTGTTCATGGCATAATTTATAATGAATCTAATACAGATTCAAAAACTATATTAAAAACCCACGTTTTAGTAAAATGAAATTGTTCAAGACAATTTCTCTAATTGCAAAATATAAGAAAAAATAGTTTGTATGGTTTTTAATTTATTCTCAATTTAAAATTACAATTATTATATTGCAACCACTAAGGAAAGATAAGACTAATTTTTCATATCCGCGCGTCATTCCGAACATTTCTTCTACGATTCCGTCAAAAATAACTCTCTTAACAAGGTACAACAGAAAATGTGATTCTGGGTTATCCAAATTAAACATGAAGTGGATTCTCAGCATTCTTATGATATTCCCAGTATATTTAATTTTCATTACTCAGAGAAATGTCCTCTTGTCACAAAGGGATGTTTTTTGACGTAAATGGAATTTCCTCTTAAATTTAAGGTTGAGAGAATTTTCATTTGTCTCAACAGGAATCCTTTGGCAGCAAAAATTTTCCTCATGCTACTAACTTCACCTAATCGTGCAGCCAAATAATTCTGTTTGTGTGAAAAGTATATTCACGTCGCGTGTCGTTCAAAACAAAACGGACAAGAGGACGATGCTTTTGATTCGAAACAACTTTTTCTCTGAGTGATTATTTTATGATAATGCACGTCTGTCGGATCTCGCACTTCGCGTTAAGTTTTTGTGCATTTTCACTTCTGTGCATAGACCTTTCAAAATTAAAGTTCAAACCATCGACAAATTTAATTTGGTCATTGTGAATTCTCTTTTGTTGAAACTCTTTTGACTTTAACAGATACATTTTTATCACGTGTCTCATTCTTTGTACTCGATTCGGGACTGCTTATTTAGATATTGCAAAATAAGGTAGAAATTTTATTTTTTATGGTGATTTTAATATTTGTTTCTGACTTTGCATTAATCTTTATTTACAGTTACCTTCACAAATTTATCATTTCAATAAATGTATATTATTACAATTCTTAATATGCATAGATATTGAAACAGACATATTTTGGAATGACACAATTCTAAATGTTACACATTTGGACATTGTATAAATTCATACTATCTGCATTTGAAGGCGTTAAGAATAATTACATCAAAAATAATAACGTTGAAAATTTTGAACTCAATAACGTTTGGAAAAAGTGTTCCCAACGAAAATTTCAATGTTAAATAGGAAATAAAGATGTTTTTTACAAACTCCAAAAAAAAACAGGAACAAGAGTTATTTATGTTTAATACATTTATTATTTCACAATTAACATTTATTCTTTAAAATTATTTTTTTTATCTGTAGGATTATGTAGTATCGCATTAACTATAGTGATACTCGTCCTCAAAGCAAGGGAAACAAAAAGTTTCCCGACATCTGGCACATTTATTGCATAATAGAGAATTTTAATAAAACTGTACAATTTTCCAAACAAGAGATGATAAAAATATGACAAACAGAGTCTTTATTAAAAATATAGATCGCATGATCATTAAATAGCATAACCTCAATAATCATTATCCAGAAATTGAATAAATATGCATTTTGATAAATGCACACAAAAAAAGTGCGGACAGCGATAACCAAACGCACAATATTTCGGCTATCAGCCAAGCGCTCTACCACCGACGCGACGCTTCGAAGTGCTTCTACAGCGGCGCGATTCTTCAAATGCATTAATCTCGAAAATAGCTCAAAATTGCGCCTTCTTGATTTTTCCCAGAAAACCTCTAGTAGGTTTCTTTCATTGAGGAGAGTATCAATCCAAACAAAAAGCATACCTAAAGGTAAAAAAATTTTCAATTTTCGACATTAATATTAATTAACACTTTTCATGAAATCAATAATGTTTGCAGTTTGCATATTATTTCAAAAGTGAAGCCCACACATGTTTTTTATCTCAAGTTGGATGAAAACATTGCAAGCAATATTGACAACTGCATATAAAGTTGTGAATGTGGCTGTGAATCCGCCAACCGATCAAAATTATTCGACTTTGGATAATTGTACTGCCGTACAAAAACGAAAAGTAGGAACTGCATTTTGAATGACTTCTCTGTTACCCTAATCTCAAAGTTATAATCTTTACTATTTACAAATTAAATGTCTTAGTCTGCTTATAGTTCGAATTTAAAAAAAAAAAACATAGATTCACTTCATTGTTTTTGTTAAAGGTTAATTTGATGAAACTCAAATATATTTTGCTTTCTCAACTCATCACTAATTGCAGATACTATAGAAAAAAAACATAAACTAGATATCGTAACTACACTTTCACATTAAAAACTGAGAATAGATAAAATTGCAAATCACTGGATGAAAGATAACCATAGTTGGCCAAGCTTTACTGATTTTATTATCAATTTTTTTCTGGGATATATGAATAATCCTTCATTCAAATATAAAACTTGAGTTTAAGTTCACAGGGACTCTTTCACGATGTAGCTACTACTTTTCTTGTTTGAACTGCAGTGTATTTGTCAATTATTTGTCAATTATTTGCAACGTTTTTCTCATCAACAAGAAACTGGGGGTTTAGTGTATCGGCATGCCAAATATTAATTAGCAAGTCCCCTCATGAAATTATATTTATCTGCAATTGACTAAATCCATAACTTTTGAAACTAGTTATAATGTTGGTTGAAAAAAAATACTAGTGTGATTCTTATAGCCTAAATGGCAACTTTTTTATATAGTTTGATTTCAATCTAAACAAATTCGTTATTTTTGACCCGTCTATGAAGTAACGCTTTCTATAAAATCAATAAGGTTTGTTCTTCGCATATAAATTTGTCATACCAAGTATCAAGTAGCAAGTCCACTAATCGAATAATATTTATCCGCATTTGACTAGATATACAACTTTCGAGACCGGTTATAATGTTGGTGCAAAAAAAAAATACTGCTGTAATTTTTATGGTGTACCCTAAACGGCAATTTTTGTATATAGTTTTATTTCGATCTTCTTAAATTTGCTATTTTCGATTTGCCTATTAAACAACGCTTTTTGTAAACTCAATCATATTTGCAAGTTTTATATTAATTTGTCATGCCAAGTATAAAGTAGCAAGTCCCCTTATCAAATAATATTTATCTGCAATTGACAAGATATACAAATTTTAAGACCGGTTATAATGTTGGTTAAACAAAAATACTGCTGTGATTCTTATTCCCTGAATGGGAACTTTTGTGTATAGTCTTATTTCGATATAAATAAATGTTCAATTTCTATGTTAATTTTTCATGCCAAGTATCAAGTAGCAAGTCCTTTCCTCGAATTATATTTATCTGCAATTAGCTAGAATGTTTCTATACATCATATGTAACTTTTCGTCTGACTGAGAAATCGAGAGTTCTTCGGATAGTTCTCGCAAAATGCGACGCAGGAAGGAAGAACAAATTCTCTTTTTCCTAGTCTGGAACTTTATCGAATTGCCCTTCGCGTTGCGGCGTCGCTTTCGTTTTAAAAGTACCTTCGTATAAAAGTGAAGTGGTGTGCTTTCCTCACGTTCATAGTTCGTTCAGTTCAGTTACTTCATCTTCCACTTGGCAAACAGAAACGGAATGTCTTCTTTTCTTCCCCTTTTCCCTTTTTCTTTCTTCCCTTTACCCCTTTCTCATCACCCACTTCCTATTTCTCGGCTCTGCCTCACTGTGCTGTGCTTCAAAAAACTTTATGGAATCTCGCCCAAAAGTGTTCGCAACAGCTGGAGCAACGGACGCGGTACGTCGCGACGCTCTGCGTCGTGCGCGCTGAGGCGGAAGTGAAATGAAAAAAACGTGTCCCCGATTTGCGAATATTCGTGTCTTCTGTACAAAAAAGAAAAAAAATAGACAACCAGGATCGATTACTTCTTCGCTTATATTTCTGTGCGTCGTTGAAATGCAGAATTTCTTAAGCAAAAGTATCTTACTGGGGTTTTCCTCATATTCCTAACATAATGCTGAAAATGCATGGAAACTTGAATTTATATTGTGGAATGACAGTGAAATAAATTAGACAAGACAATTCTCAGACACGGAAAAATAATTTAGTAAAATTATCACAATCATTATCTTCCAATAAAAGATAATGTTTACACCTGGCCGATTTCATATGATAACCGACAATCTGGCCTTTGTGATGTCAAAGGATTGTTTGGACTTCAGTATATTATCTTAATATGTAAAATCTTGTACACGCATCTTTTGTTTTGCACAACAAAAATTTCATAAACTTAAGGGTTACTTGAAAATGTAGTTGAATTATGAAAAAATTGACGAAACTTTAATTAAAAAAATTTTACTCTAGGAAAAAATTGATATAATGTAATTTTCTTCGCGGCAGCTTATAGTACAATATACACTCTGTTAAATTCCTTACAAAAAATTGTTTTTTTTTCACTTGAATTGCATACAATTTTCCATAAAAAGTGAATTTTCTGAAAAAGGCCATTCTTGTTTTTTTGTCCACTTTCTTAGATTTATAGTAATTACGAAACTAGTTATCACTATAACTTTGTGTCATTGTGTGTTCTGTAAATTACCACTTTTGAAAATATTTTGAAATTCAAGGAGCGATAACGTTACATAAGTAACAACGAATTTTACGAAATTTCCGATACTTTCACGTAATCGCATTTTAAATTTGTGAAATTGGTAACTGAAATTTCCGACATTTTTCATAAAATCAATAAATTATAACAGAATTTTTGTAAATTTTCCTTAAATTATGAAAAAAGTTTCGTTATTTTCTCTTACTTGTAACGGCACAAAACTTCCGTTACACTAAACTTAAAATTTTATTGTTACAAGTTTCAAAAATTTTAGATGCAATGCACTAGAAAATTCAGTAGATTTACCTGAAAATTACGACAGTGGTAACTAGATTTTCTTGAAATTATCTCAAATTTACGAACATTTTAACTTGATTTTCCTAAATTTATCATAATTTTTAAATTCATCATCAGGACGACATAATTTTGCAGCAAAAGAAAAATCATAAATCTTGAAAAATGCAGGAAATATAATTACCGAAACCAAAAAGTTGTGAAAAATCAAAATTTGAAAAAATTTGAAATGACAACAACAAAAACTAGCAAATATGTTTATTAACGTAATTAAAATACTCAACAAGTAATATTTGATGAAACAAGAAAAGTTTGGAAAAGCCGAATGGACGAAAAAATTAAATTCACAAAATTCCATAATTACTCAAATTTTCAAAGCCAAAATTTCAAAATACCAAATTTCCGAACTTTTTAGGTTCTCGAAACTCCAAATTACTGAAGTTTTAAATTCCTGAAGAAAAATTATATTTCATATTTTTAGCGGCTAAAATAATTTTTTATTTTATATGTACACCCACATAGTTTACAATTTTAACGAGCTCTTCTAAATTTCAATTTATGCAATATGAAGTATGCACGATGTAAAATAAAATATTATTCTAACAGATAACTTTTAATTTCGGAATATTTTAATTTCGTTACTGAATATTTTCGGTAGTTTCATTTTGTTCGGTAATTTAAAATTTCGAAAATTTTGTTATGTTTTCCCTTATCATTGTTTTATATGAAATATTAATCTAACAAAAATTAAGAAAATAATCAATTATATATCATTAGTTAACTACACGGGAATTCTATTTCAATATAAAAATCTATACGCCGTTCCCCACATTACCGAGTGACTCCCGCTTACCCCGAAAGGGAAATGGCTTATTGGTATGATAAAAATTAATTAAATTTTCAAAATTTTATTGTACCTCAAGCTGCGGCAAGAAAATATAAGTTTCTTCCTTCCAAGATACAACTTTCTAAACAAGATTTTCGTTAATTTTTTCATAATTCACCTTAATATTCAAGTAGCCCCAAGTAGCCCTAAATTCGTGAATAAAATTTTGTGAGGAAAAACAAAATATGAGTGAGTGTTATTTTACCTTGGAAAACAATATATTTCAGCAGCAGACAATTTCGTGACATCACCTGGATTAGACTGCCCGATTAGTATGAGAAACCAGTACGAGGTGAATACCAGTACGAACTGAATAATGGCAAATTCTGACTGAGTTTCAGAGCAAATTATCTGTATTTTTAAGGAAATGAATTTCTTTTTCTATTCTTTTACTGATTTCTGCGAATCGCCAAACAATGGTCTTCAAAACTCTCTCATGACAATTTACCTAATTTTCATCGAAAATATATTTTACGTGTATGAGGTGAATAAATTGTTCACAGGCTAGGCTTGAGTATTACAATAATTTTTTTCAGGTTTTAGGCATAAGTAATTATTTGCTACCAACCAAAATATTTCTAAATAAATAAGCAAGTTCATGCTTTTTACCAACATAACCTAATAAAATTATTCGTAGTTTTTTTTCTACGATAGTTGGCCGCATAATTCATGTGATTTTTTGATTAACCAAATGGTGACCGTTTCTTAAAAAGAATAAGAAATTTACTTTTTATAAATGCAATTTGGAATAATATAACTTCTTACAAGACTTATATAAACTAAAATGAACACTACAAAAAGCATGGCTTTTCTCATAGAAAAATTTTCTTTCAGTTTTAAATAAAAATTGAATTTCTACTCGATTTATATCACTCCAACGAAGGGATTCTTGACAGCAAATTAAAATATTTATCTCTCATTCAGTATTGATTTATAGTACGGTTAAATTCTATTCACTTTTTTCATCCCCCCCCCCCCAGGTAAAGTAATTCACAAGTAAAATGAAAGAGATTAAAGTACTCCTTAAGAAAGACGTTTCTCTGAGAATAGAATTTAAAAGAGGTATAGTCGATTGACAGCTTTTGTGATTTAATTCCTAGAAATTACGCGCATCGAAAAACGCGTTTCGTCCTACAAAACGAATGGAGAAAGTTCAGGGAAATGAAGAATTAAATAGTCCCTGTGATTTATGAGTTAGTATGTTTCTTTTTTTTCGTATTTTTCCGCCTATTTCAGCCCTCACTGGTCGCTTCTATGAAAAAAGTTGCATTGCAAAAAAATAGTTTTGTGTTTTTATTTCTTTTATTCGCTCACAGACTTTCTCTCGCAAATTCACAACAAATTTAAAGGGCCATAAATGAAAAACGTTCAAAACAGGGGAAATAGGGTTATTTTCAAAAAATAGGGGGATAATAGGGAGTAAATTCCCTATGCAAATAATTCAATTTTCGAGCCATAAAGACAAACCTTTTTGAAGAAAGTTAAATTTTCAACAACAAGGTTCATTTTCAATAAAGAAAAATAAATTTTCAACCAAGAAAGATTACATTTTTACCATAAAAAATGAATTTTCTACGAATAAACGAATTTTCAACTAATTGAATTGAATGACGGAAAAGAATTTTCAACAAAATAGTTGATTCCTCAACAAAATAGATGGATTTTCAACAAACAGGATTAATTTTCTAACGAAAAATACACATTTTAACAAAATACATAAATTTTCTACCAAATAAGTAAATTTTCAACTTGTAAAGGACAAATTTGCAACCAAAAACTATTTTTCAAATTAAAAAAATCAACGTTCAATAAAAAAAAGAAAAATTTCAACATAGAAGTTAAATTTGAAACCAAACAGAAATGACAAAAACTTTTGTAAAGAAGATGTATGATAGAATAGAATAAACGGTACAGACATTTCACGCTATAAAGACTTTTGTTCCTTTAACATATTGATCAAAAGTTTGTCGGCAATAAATAATATGTACGATTTTTCATTACCTGATTGAAAATGGCTAATTGTTTGAACAAGTTTAATAAACAAATACAAGTTTTCGTCAATTTTCAACCAGCAGTTTTGGATTTTTTCAACAGAATCAATCTTAAAGTACTTGCGAAAATCCTTTCCATGTGATACTCTATCAACCAATAATAATTGTTAATTTTATAAACAATTTAATGAAAAAATTCATAATTTTACTCCTTGTAAACAAATCGATGTTGATCTTTGTTGTAAAAACAACTGCCTGTGACTCAGAGAGGACCTAATTCATTAGTAGACTCCGTCAGACAACAGTATTTGTTCTTTATTTAAATTAATGTTATGAACGAACAGATATTTTCGTCAATTTATTTGAATAAATTCTAATAAAAAATACAAATACAGAGTAAAGCTTGAAAGACCGTTACATACAGGAGCCTAAACACTGCAGTTGAAGTAATTATAGAAAGTAAAATTTAAATTGTTCAATTAAATGGATGCTGAATCTTCAGAAATGATGAATTCGCGGAATTTGTAGTAAAATCGTTTATAATAAAAAACAATTGTAGTTCATTGATGAAATAACATAAGAAAGGTATATGGCCAAGTTATTTATAGTTGATTCTGTTGAATAAACGACATTTCGCGGTTGAAAACTGACAAAAATCTGTATTCGTTTATAACATTTATTTAATAAAATAACAAATTATATTTCGTGACTCATCCTTCTGATTAATAGGGTCACTTCTAAGTCAGTGGCAGTCCATTTTGTGAAAACAAACTACATCCATTTGTTGAAAAGTATAGTCAAGTTGTGAATTTGGTTTTAAAATTGTTTAGTAAATGAAAAGATTTTGTGCTTTGACATATTATCACAAAAGAAGGATTTCTCCAAGTTATGTAGAGTTTATTCCGTTGAAAACACGGAATCCGCATGTTGATGATTGACAAAAATCTGTATTTGTTATAAAAGATTATTTCAATAAATAGCAACTATTGTCGCCTGACAAAGTCTTCTTATTAATAAGGCCCTTTTTGAGTTACTCGCCTTAGATTTCGTCATGAAAATAACATCCTTTTGTTTACAAGTAGGCAATTTGTTAATTTGTTCATAAAATTGTTTAAAAAAGAAACAATTATTGTTGTTTGGTAAACGATCATTAGGGAGGGATTTTTCCAAGTCATTTGAAATCAACTCCATTAAAAGAAACTAAATCTGCAGTTTGACAATTGACAAAAATTTGTATTTTTCATTAATCTCATTTGAAGAATTAACCATTTTTACCAGGTATAAAAAATGGGAATTATTATTTATTGCTGAAAAAGTTTCGAGGAATTTGAAGGAATTTTTTTCAAGGAAAGAAGTCTTTATAGCGCAAAATGGCTAAGATATTAATTTATTTATAAAATTTGCCATTACTGTGAAGTTAAAAAAATATCAGCTAAGCATTGCCTTAATATACATTATGAAAACAAATTTCAAAATAAAGTCTCCATGTGTTTTTAATTTTTAAGGAACACTTTCACTCATTAATGTATTAATATAAAAATTAAGAAATTTGATATTATGTGTAATGAGTGTTTTTACTGATTTCATCATGTTTTACATAAATATAATTATTTACCAAAAAATGGGATCGTTCAAAAGAAACTAAATATAAACTTTGTCGACTAATAAAAAAATATAATCGAATCTCACAAATCCCTCTCAAATTTAGTTAGCTTTTGTTTTCCAACAATGCTTAAGTCTGATCAAAATTGTAAGCTCTAGGCTATTTTGTCCAGAAGAACTTCTGTACCCCACTGTGCAGCGTCCAACACTAAAAACACTGTTTGGCCTGATCAACAAAAATTTTCTGGCTCAACAAAACAATTTTTTTGCTCTTTGTGTAGGAAAAAAAGTATTTTGAAGGCTCATCAAAACTATTTTCTTCAGACTTTTTGTCAGCCAAACAAAACAATTTAGCTGACCCAATAAAATAGTTTGTTGGACAGAGCTAAATAATTTTGACGTAAATTATATACTTTTTGCACTCTTAAAACCCTAATTAGTTGTCAAAAACAATTATTTTGTATAGAAAAAATTAATTTCGTAATTAATTGAATGATAGTTAAAACTAGTTCTCTTTTTAAAGTAACTTATTTCGGTAAATAATATAAATCATTTACTTTTAAATGAGTCAGTTCCAAGTACAATTCAGTGGATTAGTAAACGACTTTTTTCTGGAAAAAAAATTATTTTTCCCAAATGATTCAGGTTTTGAAAGTTAAAAAAGTTTTATATCATATCATCATAAGGAAGTTATATACTTCAATGAAAATCAATGTTGATTGTAAAGCCTAATAAATTAGTGAGTAACATTTTATTAAAATTTCAGTTATTCCTTATAAAATGAACCAGATTTTCAAATAACGAGACTTGAGTTTGAATACTGATAAAAAATACAATATTACAGTTTAGTGAAATGTCTTGGACTGACCAAATATTTTTTTCTCCAATAGCAGTTCAATCAAGGTTAAATAAAAATTAAATAATTTTTATCACTAACTGAATAATTTAAATGTATTTTCCTAATTGAAAAATGTGTAGTCCATTTAACGGAACTATTTAAATTAGAATGATTGCAGGAATGAAATAAAAACATTAAATATTTAGAATCGCAAATTGGCATATTATTATATTATATTATTATATGTGATTTTTTTCTTTTAAATGAATTTGATTCTATCAGTAGGAGAGAGAGTGTGTAGCCATTAGGCTAAGTGATAATTGGCTGCATCTTCATGAACGAATCAATCGTTCCCCCGTCAGAATTCTGTATTCTTTACTTTCTATATCCATCCAAAGAGCCTTGTTGTTGCACAAATAATTGATACATTGTCAATATCCTATATATGAATGAATTAATGTTTATTTTTGGCTATTATATCACTTGTGAAAAGAAAGAATTTTGTAATACAAATAAATTTTAAATATAATTAAATCTATTTAATTTACAAATTATGAGATGTAAAAATTTTTTATATTGTGTAAAATGTTTTTTAAATGTGCTTATTTTTATTAAGTCAATTTGAAAAAATAATCAAAAAAGGCGAAGAAATAAAAATATACATCCCACAAGGAATCGCTTGCACCACCATCTTCAAACAGTTTTTGTGGTTGTTCACTTGGTATTTTCTCAACAGGTACATTGTTATTATGTGAAGTAGAACTTAAGATTCTTTTCCTCACAAAGCAATGTAATTGTGTAGCTACTCCTTTAAATTTTATTTCAAATTACAAGCGCATGCGTGGTCGCGTGTTTCTTTGGTTTAACTAAATAGTTTTGTTGGTCTAAAAAAGCTTTGTTCAAGACAACACAATGAGACAACCAAATAATTGTATGTTTAGAACTAAATATTTTGTTCGCGCAACAAAATAATGTTATGCTAACAGCCCAAATTTTGCAGTGACAACAAAAATGGTTAACAAAATTGTTTTGTTGCGATTATTATTTTTTGTTCTCAGTGCAGGCTTTATAAGGAACTCATAAAAACTCTTCCAACTTTAATTTTGAATGCAAAAAAAATAATAATTGAAACATTTCATCGTTGTATCACTAAGAAGAAAAAGGATTTAAATTTAATTTTAAAACTGTATTCTACAGATCGTTAAACAGACATGCATTAAAAAAAGTCACCTCTAAATTAAAAATTGATTTATAATTTCATCAGAGGGTTTAATTTAGAATGTGGATGTTTAATGAATTAAAAGAGTTTATTTATTCCCTGCATCTTTTAAATCCAAGCCTTTCTATTTATATATGCTTTTTAGCCACACTGAGAGGATATATTTACCGTGCAATTAAGTTCATAAACGAGACGTATGTATGAAATGGTTTCTGGGGTAGGCAAATCTATCATATATTTTCATAATTCAAAAGTGTTTGAACCTTTTAAAATTATTTTCCTACTGAATTCATTATTATATATGAAGAAATTCTTTCACAATATTTTACCTCAAAATTCTAGTCCAGATACATTGAATTTTACGTCTACTGGGTCGCGTAGTGTACAGTTCGCAATTTCATTAGAGTCACTACATAGCCGGCCAAGAATGCCTTTTTCCTAGGCTTCTAGTAAATTACGAAATTTCTCTCACTCCAATCCCTGTGATATTCGTATAGTGTACTTGGAAATAGTTGAACTGCCCCAAGAATTAATTTTACTTCTAGCTTACACATTTAACTTTTCCATTCTTTTTGGCCTAAATAAGATTTGTCTTCTTAAAGCTTTAATGATAAGTAAGTCATAAATGTATAAAACTTTCGGGAGTTAGGTAAACAAAAATGAATCATTGAAAGTTTTTTTATGGACCATCTTGTCTACGTCCTCTGTTTTCTTCGAGTAAAAAAAGGAAGGTTTTATTACAGTATACGAGCTGACACTGACATGATTCTGCTTTCAAGTTTCTTTGATTTTGTTCGCGTTCATTCAGATGTAAAGCTTTAAAAACATACCACTCGCTGCATACCAATAAGAGACATCTCATCTTTGCAGCAAAAATGAAAAATTGTGATAAGCAGTCTTCATATTTTATGACTACTGTATTGAAAAATGTAATTTTCACTTCGTTTAAATATTTTCTCGTTTTGAAAATATTCTAGATCATTTTAAAGTATGTCTCTCTATATTATGAAAAGATTTCAACGCCGCCGTGTCAGGAATTCAAAAACCAGCTCTGGTCCAGCCCTTACCTGACCTGCGGGAGCCTCCCTGTACGCCTCTTAAGAGAGCCACTATAGCCTTCCACGAGAACCTCCAGCACCTCCCACATGGGCCTCCGGCAAGTCCCACGAAGGCCTCTAAAGCCTCCTACGAGGGCCTCTTGAGCCTACCGCAAAGGCCTCCAGAGCCACACACGAGAGTCTGTACAGCATTCCTCGAGAACCTCTAGAGCCGCCTACAAGGGCCTTCAGAGCTTCTCACGAGAGTTTTCAGAGTCTTTCATGAGAACTTCCAGAGCCTCTAAAGCTCCCCACGAGGGTCTCCAGAGACTCCTGCGAAGGCCTCCAGAGTCCCTCACAAGAATCTCCAGAGCCTTTAGAGCTCTCCACGAAGTCTTCAGAGCCTACCACGAGAACCTCCAGAGCCTCCGACGAGAACCGCCAAAATGTCCCACGAAGGCCTTAATGAGAGCCTCCCACTCCCTTTTCTACTTATCACATATTGTATTCTCCCTTTGCATGTCTCCTTTTTCATTTTATCCCTATCGAACACTGCATATTGCCTTCTCCCTTTCTATCAATCCATATTCCGTAAGAGTATCTTAAATAATTCTCTGAAACTGAACCTGTGAAATTGTCACTGGTTGAATCAGTATTTTCAGTTATTACTGGTTAACCAGTGATTTTTCGATTTTAACTGAATGAACCAGAAGGTGACATGTTCCATTTCACCACGACGTTTTTAGGACAAAATGATCGAAAAAGCCCCACTTATTTATTTCAAATTTTTCTATATTATTAATATGTAGGACTTGTAAAATTATAAGAAATTGAATAAGATTTTTGCAGTACTTTTGTCCGAAAAAAGTCCTGTTACCAAAAAATATATAAAAAAATTAGGTGGGACATTTCCGGCACTTTTGTCCTGATAAACTCCTGCTGTAAATTATAATAAGTGGACTTTTCATGTCATTTTGTCCCAAAGATGATTTAGGACATGTAAAAATGTAGAGAAAATTCAGTGAAACTTTTCCATTCCTTTTCTTCTGATCAAGTCCTGTTTAAAATATACGTATTTTGAAATTTGTTTGTACTTTACGTGAATTTCAGCAGGACGTTCCCAGAAAACTAAATCCATGAGCACTTGTAAGAATGTTGAATAGAAATAAAATGGACCTTTTCTAGCACTTTTGTTCCAAAAATTATTCAGGACTTGAAAAAATTTCAAGAAGAATTGAGACGGACGTTTTCGGTACTTTTGTCCAGAAAAAGTCTTGATCAAATCAAAAAATTTAGTTGAACTTTTCAGGTCCATTTGCCCCAAAAATTATTTAGAAATCGTAAAAATAAAAAATGAAATAATTGGTGCTTTTTCGATACCTTTGTCCAAAAAAATTCCTGATCAAAAATTTAGGTGGAACTTTTCCGGTACTTTTTATTCTGAAGAAGTCCGGGTGAAACAGAATATATTTTGAACTTTTTTGGAACTGTAGTTTTATTTCAGTAGTACTTTTCTAGAACATAAATCCCATCAGCACTTGTAAAAATTTCGAAAAATATCAAATGGAACGTTTCTGGTATTTTTATACCTATCTGAAGTTTTAAAAATGTGGAAGAAAAGTTAGTACTCTTAAGTATTGATTTGTCTCACACCTAGTACGTTAGCAGGACTTCAACCGAGATTGCAATGGGATCTCAATGGAACCTTTTTTACTCTATATATATTTTTTAATCGATTTTTTGTTGTTTTAGTGATTTAAAGGCATCATTTCTTATAAACATGAATGTGAGGAAAAAAAGAATCTGCCCAATTATTATTCACATATGCTAAAATATTACTGCAGAGATTCATATACTAAACATTTAAATAAAATATTCTAAACTGGTATTTTTTTGTTTGTTACAGGTGAGCTTTCGTTTAAGTCATTTTCACATAACTACTTTTCGTAAGTATCGTAATCCAGTTTTGAGACGATTTTCTTTTTTTTTAAAGTTTTTGCAGTTTGAAAGGCAAGTACCTTGACCAAGAAAAGTGTAATCTTGTAGTTGTAGATAAAATCTAGGACGTTGAAATATTTGAATAGCTAATATTGTTTTTATTCTCAGTCACTATTTGTTTTCTTATACATGAGAGTCGGACAAAAAAATATATTCAAATCTGAAAACGAAAACTTTCAAACGTCCATGTTCAGAGAGAAGAAAAAATAGGTATCTTGAAAAATCGATGAGCACGTTTTTGTTTTTATAACACTCGTTTTCTTGGGGTTACTTTGTTAGTATAGGTTTCTCAAAATCCTAATTTTTGTGAAAGCTAAAAGAAGTTGAGGCCGTAGCTCTTCAAAATCTTAATTTGAGGAAACGAATTTCTAAAGTTGCAAAATATCTGTGCTATTTTTGTAATTCACTAGCTGAAGAAAATTTTCAAATGACACTTTCATTGCATCTCCGTTTCTTCGCAAATCCACAAAACCGTGAAAGGTTCAAATAAGAGCCAACGTGGGATTAACGTAGGGGTCGCAGTGGTAATGAATTTTCTTTAAACTGTCTAGAATAAAAGAACATTAAGAAGTGAAATCCAGCCTCCTCGTTAGAATTGCCCGTCTACGAATCCATGAGATTCTTTTTCTGATAAAGTGACCACAATTTATACTGATAAGGGAGATCTACTAACTGCTTATCTCAGGCTCTGCCTTCCGTTAATCAATGTTTTTTAAACTGTCGTCGAGGAACCATTTCGATTTACTTTATGTAAATGAAGCAGTCACGATCTTTTGTTTTTGTACTATTTTTATTTCCTTCATGTGATATCAAAAAGTGAGTGAAAGAAATGGAAAAATGTATTTGTAGAATTGAAGAAATTGAACTGTTCGATAAAGAAATTGAACCCAAAAAGGAATCCTGCAAAGGTGAATTGCATAAATACATATGGTCATAATTCGCTAACTCATAACACTGGCTTGATAACAATTGTTTGCAAAGTGCATAATTTAATTTGAATGTCTATTTTTTAAAGCATTGTATTTAGTCGATGTTTACTGTTAATGTTGGACTATTAAAAGAGAAGTTACTCATTTCAATGATAATACTTTTAAGATAAGACATGCTTCTCGTCGCTTTTTTATGATTGAACTGATTCTGAATATGAGCAAATACAAATATAAAAAAAACAAGTTTAAGTCTTTAGTTCGGTTTTAAAAAATACAGTCAGCACAAAGAATACAAAATAAATAATAAATAATAGAATAATAAATAATAATAATAATAAATAATAATAATAATAATAAATAATAAACCAATTGTGTGTATGAGTAAGGAAAATATTACATTTTCAGAAGCCAAAACAACATTTCAAAGGGTAATTTAAACCAGACACATAATAACTATTGTCGATTACTAATGCGTTTTATTTTAATTTGCAAACAAAATTTGAAAAGTGTAATTTTCAAAAGTCAATTAAAGTAGCATTTCATTTACTTTGCCTAACTTTGTATGTCTGAACCTATTTTTAAACTAAAAAATACGGATATTTTAAATTCTGTATATGAATGCGAGTTATAAGAGAAGCAGAATTTTTACGACTCTATCGGTGATAAATAAGACGCTACCGGATAATTAAAGAGCTAGTTCACTTTGGAGAAAAGCAATCGGTTCGATGGAAACTTGAACGTTCATAAATCTCTGTCTGGGTTGTAAACGTAAATGGAGTTGAGCACCGCTGCAAAGCGCGGCGATTTACTACCATGTGCACTACTTACCACAAGCACTCGCCTTTCAAAGTGCAACTCATTGAGTAAAATGATAAATAAAAATAAAAATGCAATAATCGATATATCGACAACGTGCGGAGCGAGAGATATTTTTTTCTTCGAAATTCATGGAATTTATATTCCCGGGATTATTGAAAGGGCATTTTCAGCTTATCGCTAATCACAGGATATAAATTTGGATAAATTTCTGATTTCCATCAAGAAAATATTAGAGTTAATTATGAATAGATTTCCTGCTCTTTAAAAAAACATAAAATCTTTTCCTTCAAACTTGACAAAATATTGTTAATTTATTTTATGTTTTTATGAAAGGCTCTTAAGATAGATTTATTATGGCATATACATGGTAATGATTTGTTTGAAGATGGCGAGATATAAAAAATAAATGGTATATAAAAGATATATGGCAGATTGTTTGCGAAAAAATATTTTGTAGTCAGTGTTCTAAAAAAATGTATACCGCCTGGAGAAAATTTTTTGTGATGAAGGAATAGTATTCAATTGTAATGCAACTGAGGATAAAATATTTCTTCTAAAGAGTTAAACTTATCGTGGAGTTTCCCGAGAAAAAGAGAAACGAAGCTTTCTGGTATGGTTTATGATGTGAAAATTGTGACAAATTCGAATTAAAAATATATAGTTATGCCAAGAAAAAATAAAAAAAATAATATATATGTATATACATAAAATTAGGATCAAATCTTTATTTTTATTTGATTAAATTATTGAAATATTTTATTGGTACTTTTAATTCTTGAGCAGTTTCCTTATTTCAATTCAAATCGACAAGAAAAAAGTCGTTTTAATAATAAAAATATATTCTTTTAAGCATCTTTTGTCCCTTAAGGTAATTCAAACGAATTCTATTAGTGAAATTTCAAGAAACATTGTATACTAATTAACTCGTATTTTAATTACTATTTGTACTCTCCTGTAGTTCATTTAAAATTTTTTTACAAAATCTCGTCAGAATTGATTAAAATCTTGAACGCCATACTCATCACATCGAGGCGATCGATCACTCAGTCGATATGAACATCTGCTTATAGAAAATATTCTTATTGTTTAACTAAAAAAGATTATATCTCTCTGAAATTTTGGAAAACGACGAAAATATCGTATTTCTTAAACGATTTCGATGCTAAAAAACTATGTCAGTTTTGATTTGAATTATAATTCCTTCAAATTTAGGGGAAAAAATCTGCCCGCCGCGCGGGCACATTCTCATCGGGCGCTGTGCGCGCGGCTCACTTCGCTCGCAAGTTTGAGCGCGCCTAAGCCTTAAAGCTCCTTCGGCTTTAACGAACACATTTTCATCACGTATCTCGTGCTTCGCACTCCATTTTGTCATTTTGTCACCTAATCCTGTTTTTTTTTTGGGTTCAGAAGATCTCAAAACGTGGACATTTGACGAAAACGGGGGGGGGGGAATTGTTATAAACATTTTTATAAATAAATTCTCATTCATTCAGCGTTTATCACAGTTAGATTGATTTTTCCGACTTGATTTTTCCTAATTGTCTTTGAAAACATTTTGTACTTTGAACCTTATCAAGCCTGAATAATACGCCTTGTTGATAACAATTCCTAATCAAAAAGTCCCAACCGACGGTTTCCTTTCTCAAAAAAAAATCTTTTTTCTTGAATTATTGCTGGAATTCCCTTGTTTGTACAATTTAACGAACAGAATTGATAAAAAATTCATTCATTTGATTGTTATAAAGATTTCCATACACAAAAACTTAGATTCATCAAATTCCAATAACAAAGATTCGTTTTTCGACTGAAATTATCGAACTATAAGCTAATGGTGATTTCAAAACAAAACAAAATACAAACTCAAATGGACCAAACGGTCGTGCATAAGGTTTTTTTTTTTTCGGAAATTTCAACGAGATATTGTCAAAGGGGGTAACTGGGACACGTTGAAGAAACCGGCCGCTCATATTTTTATAATTTGATTTTTTTATAGATAAAAATAAAACAGATTTTGCATTTGTTTCTGTAGAATAAATGTCAAATTTTATTTTAGAGGCTGTTTGCTCAAGTTTCGTGGATAGTCACAATTAAATTGTCTACAATTTTGAGCAAGCTAAGATACTTTCTTCGAGCTATTGAATCATTTTTATAAAAAGTTTCAAATTTAGATGGAAAAGCAGGACATGCTGAGAAATTAAAATACCCAAATTAGATCGTCCTGTTTGATTAAATACTTCAATAAGCCGTTGCAAGGTGCTATTCATAGTAATGTTTGTAGATATCACTTGCCACTTGGTATGACTGGAAAGCTATTTTCGCATATTTATTGAAAGTGAACGACTTAACCCCATACTGGGGGATGGAGACAGCTATACTTTGGACTGCAATAATTAGTTACTCATCGCTAAATCAAATGCTTTGACTTTAGGATACGAAAGAGAAAGAGTTAGACATTATTAATTGAAAGCATTAATATCTTATTTTAATTTGCGGTAACAGATTAGGAAAAGCTTAATAAATGTCCTACTTAGCCCCGTCTTACTTTATTTTCCTTGGATTATAAAAAAGTAGGCGAACAAAAATACATGGAAAACACGGAAAATTATTACGTCATAACATAACATGTACTCTTAATATTATAATTATAATCCATAAGAAAACTTTCGTATTACGACACCCTGTTACCCTGATTTTGTTTCTTCTCCGTAGAAAATCTTGAAAAATGCACGTGGGAACTCTCCACATGTGAACCGTGAAAGATGTGAACATTTTAGATCCGATAGTAAAAGAAATCCACCACAACCTAAAGGAATGTCCCAGAAGCACGTTTGTTACTTCCTTTACGTTTGCGGTATCTAAGCATCTCACGTGAGCTCTCTGAACTTGTCGTTTTCCGCTGAAGGGAGTGTAAGTAAACTGGGTAAATACTAAATACTGCTCTTCCTACCCCAGCAAACACACTAGAGTAAAGCAGACCGCTCACTCAGGTTGGTCGATTCCGTTCGTAAAGGGATTTTGCGAATACCTCTGCGGTATACTTGGAAGAAAGGGATGGGAATATTTTGCAGCTCAGCAAGAGCAGCCGTGTAGCGTAAACACACTTCTACCCTTTCCATCAAACCTTAAACCTGCTTACCTTACCTCTCTTTTTTCTCACATCTGGTCTCTCTGTCTTCGACTCTTAGTTTTTTCTTTTCCCTCCTAAATCCGGCCAGGCCGCCTATTGTCCCGGAAAGGTCGGAGCCTCGTATTTTTCCGCAGAGTTTTCCCGAGTGTGCTTTCATCGGAAATTCGTCTTCCTGTTTCTTTTATTTTTTTCTCCTGGGCACAGCACTTCTCATAGACATGAACTTCCCTCTACGTGCAATTACGCGAGTGACTGCGTGACGCAAAGTGCAAGCTCTCTACTCAGCGTTTTTACACCCGGCTTAAGTGGAGAGAACTGTAAAAAAGACTTTAGATTTCTGTGATTTGAAACGAGGTGTAAAGAACGTTTTGAAAGGAGCAATATAACACCTAATTGAAACTGTAATAAGAAAATTTAGTTTAAGTTCCCTCTCTAAACGGGAAGTAATGAACGTTTTGAAAGGAGCAGTGTAATACCTAACTAAAACATTAATTGGCAGATTCATTTTTTAATTCTCTTTCTAGTGAGTTTGATAAAGTTTCAACGTAGAATTTCGTCTGCTTTTGGCCTCGATAAGACACTTGTCTCTTTCGTACGCTGCTTCCTCTCGTTCCTCTTTATATTCTTCTTTTTTTTTGGTGTTAGTAAGAAAATCCGTTATACAAGATATTCTCCCTAGTGGACCGAATGAATGGAACGGATACGCTACAACGTATCCTCATAGTATCCACATCGTATCCTTACCGTATCATGCAAGAAAAACTCATTGAAAAAGGGAGATGAACATTTGACGTTAGAAGGTCATGGAGTAATTGCAATAGTTTTTTTCGCAAAGATGTATACTTAAAGAAAAATATAATACCTATCGACAATGTGGGCTGAAGGCGACTTCAAGCGCCCATAATCAAGCATCCATAATCGTTTAAGCAGTATTGCTTAAACGATTATGGATGCGCTTGCAGTCGCCTTCAGCCCACATTGTCGATAGGTATTATATTTTTTTAAGTTCTCATCGTTGCAAGAAAAACTATTGCAATTACTGCGTGATCTTCTAATGCAAAATTTCACGTTGAATCCGAATTTCAACAAGTTAAATGTTCATCTTCCTTTTTAATGAATTTTTCTTGCATGATACGGAGAGGATACGATGTGGATACTATAAGGATACGCTGTAGCGTATCCGTTCCGTTCATTCG
>JAABKJ010002391.1:0-28173 GCA_011634705.1 Andricus grossulariae | reverse complement strand
ATTCTAATTTATTGTGAAAGTTTGTTTCCATAAGAGAATTTACAAAAGTTCTATTACGATTTCCGAATGTTATCATGTGACCATGTGATCCGTCATTTTCCGTACCGTTTACATTCAACATAATTTATATGAGTTCCTCGAGGTAAAATAATGACATGCTTGCGAGTGTTTAACTTCTTTCAAATTGATAAGGCGATATTAATTAAAATTTTTCCTCTAAGCAAGCCTCACACAATAATCCATATACGCGACTTATGCTCGGAAAGGGGTAAACCACAGATATTTCAGAACAGTATATACACACGAAACATCTGATATTTCATTAGTTGAGCTATTCTCATAATTCTGCGTGAATTAGTTTTTCCTACAATTTGAAAAAATGAGAATCCTTTCTCCACTGATCTTAGCCCTCGACGTTATTTTTAATTCTATTGGTAAGTGAGCAATGAATTATTACCACTTTTTTACTGTAAGTGCGTTGAAACATCTAGAATACATTATTAAATCTATAATGCTTTATGAATTTTTCAATGATGAACAATTATTATTATTGATATAATTCAATTACTGCTTGAGTACTATAATGTTTGGACAGATTTTCAGAACTTTCTCATATTATATAGTGTTTTATACTTTTTCTCATCGCAAACTTTGTACCTTACAAGTTTCAATTTTGATCGCTTTTCGTCGAATTGTTAATTTTCAGAGGCGAAATGTGAAATTTCCTATTTAAAACTTGAAACTTTGAATGATTTCTACGTTCACGAAAAAAAAATCTTTAAGGTACGAAAACTAAAAAAAATCTGGATTTTAGGGTATTTGAATCAGTTCTTAAAATAAGCCCCTTGTGAATTCCGCGTCACTTTAACATTACCAGTTCATGAATTTTTCTTGTCTTTTCACAGAAATAACGTCAGGTATGCCACCTAAAACAAGGGACTTTCTGTCAAATTTTGGAATGAGTAATGAACATGCGAATTACCAAGGTAAATCTAGTTGAAATGAGAATTTATGCAAAATTATTAATTAATAAACAATTCTTATATGAACAGTATAAAACTATTAATTATATCATGAACTAGAAGATATTGAACAAGCACAGAACCTTGTTCCTGCATTTAAGGCTCTATTGTTTTTGAAGTATGCCGTTCCTTCAGCTATTTCCATGGAATGAAAGAAAAATCATAACTATTTTTGTAAGGGCCTAATAATAATTACTTTTGTATAGATTTCACCAATAATGATATTCTTGAAATGAATTTCTTGTAATTTTCTCGTGATTGTCGGAATTTCATAATAGAAGAATATTGAACAAGTACACGGTCTGTCAGTTGACCTTGGAAATCGGATTATTCTGATACGCAATTTTCTGATAAAATAAAAAATCCCGAAATCTGTATAAAACCGTTGCATATCTTTTTGATTCAATTTCTAAATCAAATTGATTAACTGTCATTGACTGCAAAAACATTAATACTTGAACGGCCCCTTATTTTCTTATTGCATTATTGTTTAAATAGCTAGAAAAATTTCCAACATTTGAGCCCTATTTTCGATAACCAAACTTTTAACAAATTTTCGGTTATCCGCATTTTATCTTCCCTCACGTACTCTAGAAAAATACAATCTCATGTTTCTTGTTGCAGAGTTAAGTTCACGATATGAGTGTTTACCTAATGCCAGATCTAGGTCCAGATCTCCTTTTTCAAGGCACCCTCCTGTCGGGTTTCCTCCTGCCAGACCTTCTATTTCCAGCAGTTCTTCCTTTTCAAAGCCTCCTCCTCCTGCCAGATGCACGGTTCCACCTAACAGGCTTCCTTCTAATGATGAAAAAGGACATGGGCTTGAATATCTTCAATTTATTCGGCTTACTTCCAATGCGAATACGCGCCGGATATTCGAACTTCGAAGATACACTTTTCCTGCTCATAAAGAACTAAAATTGAGAATAGGAAATGATTTATACGAGCCTATGACAAACCAGGAACAAATTGTTATGTCAACGTCCGATGGTGATATTTTTGCAATATTGGAGAGTGATGATGTTCTTGCTGGAATCTATTGGTATAAGAATAGACGTACCAAACGGGCAAAAATAAACATGGAGAGCGGCATGGTTACCATATTGACCCCAGAAGAAGTTAAAGAAATCCCTGTAGGTTCCCAACGCACAATTACGGGAAATTTTCAAGTGACCTTGGTAAACCGCAGTCCTCAACACAATTAATTTCATTTCAAATTCACTGGTTCAGTCACTAGAATTCTGTTTTTGTTTTCGTCAGTCAGATTGCTTAATTTAGTAGGCATAGATATTATATCTTCTGCTGAGGGGCCATTCACAAATTACGTAACAGATTTTTTGTTAAATTTCTACCCTTCCCTTCATCCTGTCACAGGACGTGATAAAATAGTATAAAACATTCCTCCGGCCAACGTTATGTAATTTTTTTGAATATGTTCAGCCATGTCTTATTTATTACAAATTAGTTCCTTTCTGCCCAAGACACCTGAATTACGACTCCTTTTGTATATAGCAAGAGATATGTTACATATGTGAAAGATTATTCGAATTTCCGAAACATAAATCGACGCTGTTATTTGTGTTGTTCACAATTAAAGAATTTTCAGTTGCAAATCTGTAAAACTGAAAGATATCAATTTTTAGCCTTCAAAATTTAACTATCACACAAAATATTTGAAATCACGATATTTTCTATCATGCACATGAAATATTGAAGATTTTCCAATTGAAAACCTTTAAAATTGAAGAATTTTCCCTGGTGAACATCCGAAACCTCAAAACTAACAATTTTTAATTCTAAATCTTGAAAATTGAAATACATATTCGAAAAATTAGTGAAAATCACATAATTTTGAGATACCAATCTCAAAAATCAAATAATATTTCATTTAATATCAGTGAAATAAAAAAAATTCCAATTGTATCTCTCAAAAATTGTAGAACTTTCAATTTTAAATATTTCAAGCTAGAGTTTTCAATTCTTGTAAATTTTCTTTGAATTTCTTTGAATCAAAGAAGCTTTCCTTCAACTGCAAGCCAATGAATATTTCTCGTTGACTCAAAGAAATTTTCTTCAAATAGAAGAATTCTAATTCTTAGTCTTTTTTTTCAATAATATCTTTATGCAATATAAAATCCGAAATGAATTATTAATTTATTTCTTTGCTTCTAATTATTGCTGGTATAAGATCTTTTATTTGAAGAAAATTTATACAGATTAATGAATTGCGTTCAAATTAACATTAAATCCTACAAAAGTCGTCAAATCTGAAAAAGAAGATAACCAAATCTGAGGGTATATTCAATCAATATTGACAATCCAAAACCACAAAGAAAATGTTGAATAACTTTGGGGTAGAAGTAAGAGCAAGTATTTGGAAAAAGGCTTTATTTTCACTGCTATTTTTCTACAGAATGATAGCAAGAAATCATAATACTATTTCAATTATGTGGATATTAGAATGTTAACAATGTTATTACAATATTTAATTGCAATCAACGAACTTAAACGCTACATTATAATTTTGGATACATGCATTGCTACAGGGTTGATTTGTTGAAAATATTACGTAATATTATCAATTAACACAATGAAGTTCGTTTCTAACAGTATTACGTCACATGCAGACAAATTAGGAAAATCACTGGTTCACCAGTGGTAACTTAAAATAATGATTCATCTAGTGACAATTTTACTGGTCTTGTTGAAGAAAGTTACAAGTAAATTGTAAGTACGAATAATAATAAAAAGTGAATGTATTGTGATTCTTAAGGCTTCAATCTTTTGTCGAAGACCCAATAATCATTTCTCAGGAGAAATTCAAGTTCAAATACATTTTATGAAGGAGATTATCATAGGTTCAGCCCCTTTTTTGGTGGCAGCATATCTTTGAGAAGCATAAAAAATCCAGGATCGTTTGAATGACATAATCAACATAATAATAGGCTAAAAAACACTTTTTGGTAGGCGCGCGGGGCCTACTTGGATATTTTTTTTGTTATGGCACAATTTTTGTGAAAACAATATTTTTAAACAAAGTTTGATTTGTTTAATACTATGAAAATAATGACTACATATCATAGATTTGCATGCCGAAATAAAGTTTCATTGTTTTGTGACACCGAGCAACGGAGACGGCCACATGAAGGATATTTCACGGGAACGCCTGTGAGTGTAATTTATAATAAATTTACATCCTGGATTTACAATGGGAGGAGGATGCTACAACAAAAAATGATTTTGAACAGGGATTTTTGATTCCAGAAAAAATTTGGCAATCTACAGGTGTCTTGTGCCGAGATGATTTTATAAACTATTATTGATTTTAAAGTGGATATTTTTAGGATGATATGTTTTTTTAATTATTGATGTTAGAGATGTGGAAAGCATAGTTTGCGCCAGTATCATGAGATAAGACAATTTATCAGATGAGAAGTATATAGCATATGCTAAGAAATGTGAAAAAACGACAAAATAATGATTATGTACTCTGTTGACCTACTGTTTTATTACTACAGTAACATAATTGGTACTATAATTGGATTTATACTACTCTCTGAAGTCGACTTAGTAAAATATATAGCTCATTTCCATTTGAATTTTTAACGTAAATAATTCTAGATAAACAAATTTGATGCGAGAAATATTTCATTCATTTATATTCTTAATGACGAGTATGACTTTATAATTATTTGTATAGTGATAATATGAGAAAAGAACTGAGACAAAACAGGATTTTGTCCGAAATCAACAAGTGTGCTCTGGTAAATTACCTTTATTTTCTGAACAAGATTTCTGGGGTTCTAAATTAATATTTAAGAAGCATTAAGAAAGAACCTCATATTTTTAACAAGTATTTTTAAGTCTATGAATCATGATAATTTATATTTATTTATCGCAGGTCTTACAGTTCTTTTTCCTATTCCTCACTTTATCCTTTTTCCCTATTTTCAATTTGAAATTAATTATTTTTTATTAAAAAATCTACTGCTATATTTTATTTTCACAATTTATCTAATTTGAATGAAAGTTTTAGTATTTGGCTGAATAATTAATTGTTTCGAAAAAAATTTCAATTTTTTATAATGTTTTTTTTTCTCGAAAAAACTGGTTTTTTGTATGATTTTGTCCCGATGTTTTTGGTTGTAAATTCAACTCTTTGGTTAAAATTTCGTTGATCATATCGACATTTTTTAGATCATATTGGCTTCTCAAGGCTGTTACTGATACAATTGGCTGATACAATTGCGACAGATCAGTAGGTTTCTTTGCGATAATTGCAGTTACAATAAAAAGTCATTTTGCGATTTTTCGCTGTTACTGCCTTTTTCCGTAGAACGGCAGCATTAAAATCTTCAAAAATATTTTGCAATCCCTAGACATCCACACATTATTCCTACTTCAATTTCCAAATATTACAACAAGCATATCAATCACTTTTATATTTAGCAAAAAAAAGGCCCAGCAACATGTTTTATCTCAACAAGACGTCCAATTACAAAAATTCAAAATCCCTAGAAATATCTTTATTCATTTAAATTCCAAACCAATTATTGAAAAATATAATATTTTCGTCCAAATTTGTAATTACGTTCTTGTAAAATTTTCTCGAACTTATTTTGGCTTTTTTCTGTCATTTTAATAATATCTAAATAAACAACGAAAAATTCAACAACGACTCTGCGTAGTAACTACAAGTTTTTCACAAAGTTCGGAAACTTTTAAAAAATTTAACATGTAATTACAAATTTGAAAAGTATATATTATTTTCACATCGTTCTACTTTATCCAATTATATTGTGAAAGTGCATTTACACAAGATAATTTATGACGATTCTATTATGGTTTTCGAATGTTTTCAACATATATTATTTTTTTTTTTTCAACATATATTATCTGAGTTTCTGGGGTTAAATAATGATGAGCATGGGAGTATTTACCTACTAATAAATTGATAAGGTGTTACTAATTAAAATTTTTCCTCTAAGCAAGCCCCACACTATAATCCATATACGCGACTTATGCTCGGGAAGGGGAAAAAAAGAAATATCTTAGAACAGTATATAGCCACGTGCCGCCTGATAATTCAATAATCACGCTATTTTCATAATTCTGCGTGAATCAGTTCTTCCTGCGTTGCGAAAAAATGAAAATCCTTTCTCCACTAGTCTTAGCCTTCAACGTTATTCTTAATTCTATTGGTAAGTAAGAAATAAATTATTATCATTTTTTATATAGTAAGTACGTTGGAATGTCTATTATACATTATTGAATTTTTAATACTATGTAAATTGTTTGATAATACAGAATCATTATTATTGATATGCTTTCTTTACTACTTCAGTATTATAACGATCAGACAGATCTTTAGGACTTTTTCATAATATTCAGTATTTTATACTTTTTTTCGTCGCAAACTGAGTACCCCGCGAGATTTAATTTTGATCGCTCTTTGCCGAATTTGGAATTTTTGAAGGCAAAATTTAAAATTTTCAATTCTAAACTCAAAACGTTAAAAGTTTTCTACGTTAAGTAATGACTTGTGAACATATTATATCGAAGAAGTGCCATAACCAATTTAAAAGCTTCACAATTCCCTTGTATCATTGTTCTAATTAGGTTAAAAATTTTAGATCATCGAAACAGATATTCTCATTTTTTACTTATCAGTGATTGGCTATACTGGTAATTTTGATATATTGTAACTCAATTTTACGGAATAAAATTAAAAAATCGAATGTCAATTTGACTACTTCTTATATCTTGTTAACATTAAAAATTCATGAATTTGCTTTGCCTTTTCACAGAAATGTCATCAGGTCTGCAGCCCAAAACAAGGGACTTTCTGGCAAATTTTGGGATGAGTAACGAACAAGCGAATCATGAAGGTAACCATATTGAAAATCAAAATTTATAACCAAAGTTCTAATTGATAAACAGTTTTTGTACTGAAGGTTTGAAAGTTTATTGATTATCTATTCAATTAGAAAATATTAATCACGCACGCAATCTTGTTGTTAATGTTTTGAAGAAAAATTGTCGGAAAAGGATACCAAACCGGAATTTAATAAACCTGTGCCTATAATGATTTTCTTATAAAGAATATTTGATAATTTTTTTGCGATTTTAGGAAACTTATCATAGAAGATAATTATACAGAAAACTATGATGGGATAATCAGTATTAAAATTAATTATTAATATAATTAACACATTAATGTCAAAAGTAGACAAATTTAGTATCTTCAAAGATGTATTAAGTTTTATTTGGATATGGAGAATTGTTTGTTATTTCTGAATATACTTTGATACATTGAGAAAAAAAATGTAATTCATTTAAGTCCTTGAAATCTGTTAACATTTTCAGAAATCCAGCAGAATTCTTATGAACTTATAAATATTTGAACTCTTTTGGAATCCTATAAAATTCCTTGAAATCTTGGAAATCCCTTGTAATCATTTGGAATCCTACCTCTTATAAGTAAACAAATAATGCCTTTCATATTGTCACATTATTAAATTTTCTATACTGATTATATTATAAAGACTGTCTATAATGATTCATTCAGAGCGGCTAACAAATTATAAAAAATGGGTTATAGAAAATTTATTAGATGTCCATAATGAAATTTCTATAACGTTTTCTCGTAAGCTGAGCTTCATGAAGAAATGATTCTTCAAATAAGAGAAAAAAGGCCGCGATCATGTTCGCCGGAATTAGGTAGAACTAATGTTTGAGGTGAGCCTAGTAAAACTGAAAAGAGCGCTAGTATCACCGGAATTCAGATCCCGAAAGATTAATAATTATTCAACTAAATATTCTTTGCGCATCGAGAAACCGTGTTTTCTCATTTTTCTATTCGCAATTTGAATTCTAAATTGTTATTACTTGTGAAACGTAACTTTGAACCTTTTCATTGTGGAGTCACCGACTTCCAATTTTCCGAATGATCTGTTTAAATCCATATCTGAAGAAGGATGTAAATAATCTGCAGTGAAAATAATTTTATGTAAACAAATTCTATCGGAAAGTCACATTTCTTCATTGAAAGCTTATGTTTTATTTGCAATAATACATGTAATTGATATAGCAGACCACACGAAGGATCCGGTTTCAGTTAAAAATACTGTAAAAAAATAAAAATTTTGCAACTTTTGGCACATAAGTGATCAGTGATAAGTTTCATACCTAATCAGCTGATAGACGGCAACACGTATGAACAGATTACTACTAGCACTGAGTAAGAAGTGAATCTCATTGATTAAACCTGTGACGGAATTCCACTGAATAAACGAGTGAAGTCCCCCTGGTTAAAACAGCCAGAAGCGTTTTACTGAATATCAGTGAGATGTCACTGGTTCACGCAGTGGCAGTCTGTCACTAATTTAGTCAATAAGATTCACTAGTTACGTAGCACCGGTAGTCATCTTGTCATATGCCTTGTATGCAAGTTCAGGCCTGGTCCGCATGAAGCGCTATATCTCTTGTTGAATCTACCGTTTGGCATCAATAGTACATTCAGTAAAGCTGGTTTTGTTAAGACACTTACTAATTCATGCAGTCAAACTCGAAAAATTGCTGATTCGCTAGTGATATTTCAAATGACTTCTTCAACCAGTGACAATTTTACTGGTTCAGCTTGAGAGAGAAAAAGGTTTTTAGCGCGTGGGTAAACACTGCACATATATCTCTGATATCTTCGACATTTAAGTTTAAAATCTCAGAAATTTACATTTAAGCGCGATGGGTAGGGGGACGGAAAATTCACAGTACTTGTGAAGACACATTATCTTGATGCGTAAATTCCAATTATTACAGACTTACCTTATTTATGAGTAAGAACGAAAAGGTACCAAAAAAAATTCCTGTAATATTTGAAGTATCGAAAAGAGAGCGCTATCTTGCAGACAATACAAGAACTAGTCAGCCTTGCTCTAGGCTTCTGTATGAGCACATCTTTTTTTAAGAAAAAGTATTAATAATTATACAAGGTGTATTTTCATTGATATTAAAAGGGTTTCAGAATGTAACTGGCAACGAAAAACAAAGAATCTGAAAAATCGTTGATCTCTGGAACATTGAAAAACCTGGTCGACGGAGAACTAGAATCTTTGGTAGTTGTGATATTGTGATAGTGAAAATAACAAGTCAACATTTCCTACACATAAGAGCTGAAACCTTTCAAAAGTGCGAAAAATGCTTTAGGGAAAATCATATTACCTAACGAATTTTTTTGTTCGTTTTAAGTGAAATTGGGACTGACTCAAAATGCACTCGTTTTCATTCTGGTACTGCTTCGTAAGAAAGTCGAAGATTTCGTGTGCTGTTGTATCAAATTATCGCAAGGTGTAATAGGCTGCAAAGTAACCTTCAGGTGCCAAATTGCAATAGAGGTGCAAGAAACCATTGAAAAGGAATCAGTTTTTTTAAAGAATTTAAAAGGCTAGGGGACAGAGACAAGGAGTCTTGTAGTTAGATAAGTTTCGAATGGATCGAGCATCATTGAGGTTGGCCGTGGAAATCAAAAGCCAGCTCAATATCGATTATTAAAGTGACCACGGAGGAAAAAAAGAATGAGTGACAACGGAGATTACGAAGAGGAGGTGTCGCTGGTACACCACAATGTCACGTAGATTACCATGACTGCAAACATTGGTGCACTGTCAGAGAATCGCATCCCAAAAGATTCGCAAATTCATGAAGAACGCCTGGAGCAGTATTCGTCGCCATAATATATTGATGCGAATAAAAGGATAGCAGTGTAAGTAACTGTGATTGGGCGAGAACCATATAAAGCGATAAGAGATCTATCGGACCCAGTTTTGCCACACAAATAAAACATATTTACAGTTTTGCGATACTTCAAGAATTCAATTTACACCCAGGGTGTCAACGTTTAGAAAAAGTGTTGAGGTTTATGAAGCGAAACAAAATCAAGACGAGAAGATGAGCGAATGCTATGCTTGGATGAAGAAATTGACAGCGGACTGCAAGTTCGCTAAACAAATAGTAGACAGACTGAAGGTCAAATTACTGACATGTTCGCACAAAGGGAAAGTGTAAGAGCGTCTTTATGAAGAAGAGATTACCAAAACTCTCAATGACCTCGAAGAGATAGCTTCAAATTAAGATTTATCATCGTAAGCAGTGGATTTTAACAAAATATATCCCAGGCAAAGGGCCTGATAAACGAAATAGACGATGGTCTACAGACAGTCAGAAGCAGGTCAAGCAGCGGCATAACGAAGATAAGGAAGTGGAAAACGCTTGTGGCAAAGGGGGCCTCGTATTTGCATCTTGTAAATAGAAGCAATATCAATTCAATGTCTGCAAAGAGTGAGGTCATCTAGCAGTAGCTTGTAAATCGAGTAAGAATAACGTAAATTTTGTTGGCAAAACGGAAGAATTCGACATGCATAACATCAACAGCGACGGGGTAATTGATCCATACATGCTGACAATATCAATTAGTGGACCACCTGTCAAGGACAAAATCGTTTCAAAGGCGGGAAGATCATGTATTCGAGTCGATTATGATTGTGACGCCGACCAACAGAAGGGAGCTTTTAACCCTCCGTCCCCCACGTGGGGTCCAGGTGGACACCACGTGGGGGGACGGAGGGTTAATGAAGAACCCTTGAAATCAATCAAATTTTTGAAAACAAAAGAGTAGATAGATGGAACTGAAAAGGAAAAAGATACATCAACGATAGATATCGAAAAAAGTTTCGCCTTGAAAATGAACTTAACATTTTTGATAGTTACCTTTCTGAAGAAATCTATTCAATACAACTTTCACAGCAGAGAAGTTCAAAAATCTGATTAAAATTCAGTTAATAATCCATAATCGACAGGAGAAGGTCAAGATGATTTCAAAATGTGCAAGATTTCCAATATGGACGTGATCCTTTAGAGCAGCTGATCTCAAGCGACGTTAAAAATGATCTGAAAACGCTTCATTTTGTATAACGTTATGTTGCATAAACCGAATGCACTACCTTTAAGAAAAAAAGTTACAACGTTAACACAGTCAATAAATAATCAACAAAGCCTGAAAATCGCAATTGTACAAATTCACGCATCAACACAGAAAACATCTACTGTGGTATTCATGGATGAAGGGTCCACCACTACTTTAATCGAGGCAGATTTAGCAATAAATGTTGCACTAAAAGGTTAAATCAAACAGCTTTCTTCCAATTAGGCGTGAAAAATGAAAACTGTTTAAGGTATTGAAATCCCGGGACAATACTGATATCGATTTCAATCCAAAAAATTAATTCCAAAAAAATTAATATATAATTCTGGTTTCGATCTTATTTCTTCCCAAAAGTTTGTCTACAGACTAACCTAGTTCTGACTCCTACTTCTAAAAGGCTTACACGTTTTTAGCCTCAACAAGAAATGTATTAGAAAATTTGTAATATCAAGGCTTTTATTTAGAAAAAGTATTGGGAATTTCTTCGAAAGCTTAGTTTCAAAATTCTAATGTGAATTTAGACGGTTATGACTTGCGTTTGATATAAAAACTGAGACTCGACAGTTGCTTTTCACAAAGATTTATGACAGGCAATTCATTTTGAAAATTGTATCATGCTGATATGCAATTAGCTAATGAAATGAAAAATCCTAAATCGGTATAAATACGTTGCATATCATTTTGATCCAGCTTCGGAACCAAATTGATCAAATCTCATTTACTGCGACAAAATTAATACTTAACCAGCCCCTACTTTTATTACACTTATTTTCAAATCGCTACACAAATTTCTTACAGTTAATCTCTGTTTTTGATGACCAACTTTTTTGGGAATTTTCAGGAATCCGCATTCTGTCTTACTCCACGTACTTTAGACAAATGCAATCTTCTGTTTCTTGTTGTAGATTTAAATTTAAAATTCGAGTGTCCATTCAATAGCGCTGCTATTTCTCGTATTCCATGTGCTGGAACTTCTTATTCATCTGATAAACATCAATCATTTGAAAGGTCCAGTTCGAGATTTCCTTCTGCCAGGCAGCCTGCTGCCGGCTATCATCCTGCCAGACCTTCTTCTCCAGGTAGGTCTTCTCCTATAAAGCGTCCTCCTATCAGGTTCATGGTTCCACCTACTACGCTTCCTTCTAATGAAAAAAAGTGGATGTGGTCTTGAATATATATATGTGAAATCTATTCTGCTTACTTCTGGCTAAAATCCACACCGGATATGTGGACTACAAGGATATACTTTTCCTGCTAATGAACATCTCAAATTGATATTAGGAGCTACTACATACGCGCCTATAAAAAATAATGAACAAATTGTTATCTCAACACTTGATGGTAACGTTTTTGCAATATTCGAGAGTACTAATGTGCTTGCTGGAATGTTTGTTTATTATAAAAAGGGTGTGAGACAAACAACAATTAACATGGAAAGCTGGATGGTTACCCAGTCCTCCAAAGTGGCTGTCTTTGAGTTCATTCAGCGCTAAAAATGATACGAATAATAGAATCTAATTCAGGCGATGATAATATTGTTTGTGTAGACAAAGTTGAAACTGCCAACTTGATTTTGTTTGACAAATCACTCTGCTGGATAAACGACCTGTACGATAGACGACTTGTGAAAACATTTTTAATTTTTTTATAGTCCAATTGCGAGTGCTTTCACATCGAGCTGCCAGGTGGCCGGGGTGTTTCAAATTTTTTAAAGGATTGTATTATATTCTATAGGAATTCAAATGTCAAAAGTTAACACGCGCTCACCAGGAATCGATTCTGCATTCGATATTTCTCCCTCCACAAGCAAAGCACCTACAAAGCCTTATACGTACTATGTCGCCTATTAGTACGGACCTAAGAGCTTCTCATTTTTGTTCAGTCAGTCTATTTGGCAACCTTAATGTTTTCGTGTACTTAATTCATAAGGTTCATTCAATTGAATTATTGTGTTGCGATTCTCGAGAAGATTTGGCTCTGTGAAAAACCCGTCCCTTCAACAGCTCTAGTGGGGAAGATCAGGCACAACGACACAAATCGTTGAAAGTTGTAACAGTCCATTCTTCACAAGATTTCTTCTTTTTAGTCTTCTATCAATTTCTAATTACCAGCCACATAATAATCAGCCTACATATACGTTATGTTGACGATTTTTAAAATTTGTTGTAGAGAAAGGCATTTCGAAAATATTGCAATTTTAAGAACTCAACTTTTAAGGGTAAAAATGTTTTTAACTTTCTACTATAGAATTGATTTATCTTCTGGGTCAAGCTTTTTGATTGAATTTTTAGCTTTTTTTCTGTCGATATCCTTGAAATCAACGAAATTAGAAAATAAATAATTCCGGAAATACTTAAAATCTGTGGAATGGAACTAGGGACCGGTGTCTGCCAACTTTATGGCACGGATACCCGGTACTTCTGAAAAACTATCATCGATCCTGAAAAGAAGATGCGAAGGATCAAGGCGAAGATTCTTTCTAGGCCAAAGCAGGATACGAGAACAGTAGAAAAGCAGCTGTCCTCAGAACAATACAGGGAAAAAGCTAATTCCTAAATGAACGGCGTAAACTCCTCGGATTTGGATTTCATTCAAATTAATATGCACCACTGTAAATCTGCCTCGGCTATCTTAATAAGCCGTATTACGAGGAGAACACGTAGCTTTTGCTCTGATTTGAGAAACTGTGTGTTACAAGGCAGATACGGATAGCATAAGTCAGATAAGCGGCTCTGTAATCTGCAATAGAACGATTGAAGACACTAGGACAGTGATTGATAAACAAACGGATATCGCTTATATTTTCTTACCTAGACCATGTACCAAAGACGTAGTAGCAATTAACATCGAACAACAAAGAGGAGAAAGATGTCGTAACATGAGGAATTGCTCAGCATACCTTTCGTTCGATTCTCTGTGCCGGCCACTGTCAGAGGAATGGAGACTTGTGGTGGATTACTGTAGTTCGAAAGGATACCCACTCATCATTTAATGGGATGCGAATGAGTAAGAAGGTCAACCGATTAAACCATATTGAATAGGGGTAATACTTTAACCTTTGTGACCAACATTTTGGGACAGCTGATAAACCTGATCCGATTAGTTATAGATTAGGATCAATTTATCAGCTGAAGTTTGCTGTGGATATAGTTCAGATGACTGTACATAAATCCTATGAGAATCATTGTCCTCTTCGTATTCGAGAACCAGGCTAAGAGGAACTCATGGAGTGGTCATTGTGTGGGCAATCAAAATGTACCTGATACTGCGAAACTGCAGAGAGCCTCAACGAAAAACCCTACATGTCAAATGAACATACTGATTTTGCCAACAGGTAACATGACAGAAACGGCTAGCGAAATCCTCGAACACCTCATGCAGGTGCACTTCTCTGGTATTAAATTTTGGTGCCCGTCGGAGAAGGGGGCTGTTAGGCTAAACTCTTATGATTGCCCAGATCATGGGTCCAGTGGTATTAAATGGACGATCGCTATCCATTTAAAAAGAAAAGTCAAATGTGACCAAAAGAAAAGTCAGGATAATAAGAATGCAATAAAATTGTTAAATTTTGAAGCCCAAGAAATGAATATCCTAGGAAAAACTTGAATTTTCCCGCTCGAAAGACGAACTTTTTACAGAAATGTTGCATTTTTAACCGAAGAAAACCAGTCGATACATGAAAGACCAATAAAATCGGTACAAATTCAGTAGCCACAATTTCAACCAAATAGTTGATTTTTTTATCGAAGAACATGAAGTACACGACAAAAAGCTCATTTATATTCAAAATACATTAACTTCCAAAGGGGAAAATTGACTTTTCTGCCACAAATGATGAATTTTCAATCCAAAGAGACGAATCTTCAACATAACTATTAAATTTTCTACCAAACAAGATGAAATAAGCAAAATGGTTGAATCTTCAACAAAATAATTGAACATTCAACGTGGGTAAAGTATTCAAAAATGAATAGAATCTTTAAATTTACAATAAAAAAAATTATTTTAACAAAGAAAAAAAAACAAATTTTCAATCAGTTGCATTCAGCAAAAAAAGACGAGTTTCCAACAAAATAGTCAAATCTTCATTTAAAACAAATAAAATTTTCTTTCACAAAGTTAAATTTTCAACTTATATAGAAACAATGTTTAACAAGAAATGAAATATCTACATTTTTTGGTGAAAAGTTGATTTTTGACGCAGAAGAAGGAACGAATTTTCATCAGAATATTTACATTTTTATAATAAAAACTTTAATTTTGAACCACAAAAATTAATTTATGACCGTACTAGTTTAATTGACAACCTGAAGTGTCAATTATCAACAAAAAGTCTACTATTTAATCAAAGATTTTAATTGTCTACTGCATTTTTGAATTTTTGAGCGTGGAAGATGAATTTTCCATAAAACAGATAAATTATCAACCCGTAAGTATTGATTATCCACAAAAAAATATTTTCACGATCGAATAATTGAATTTCAAATTAAAACTATGAATCTTTGAGCAAAGGAAGGACACTTTTCACAGAATTGTTCAAATTTAAGCCAAGTAGTTTATTTTTCGAAAAAAAAAAAAAAATTAATTCTGAATGGAACATATCAGAGTTAATATTTCAATTTAAAAAATTGAATGAAAGATAATTGATTAAGCAAAAGACGAATTTTTAGCAAAACGTTCAAACCCTCAACTAAAACAGATTAATTTTCAATTAAGGAGCTGCATTTTCAACCAAAAAGTATGAATTTTCTATATCTGTATCTTTTTAATAAGAAATATAATTTTTCTACGAAATCATGTTTCATCAATTTTGGGCTTTATATTACTGATTATCAAATACATTATTTACTTTTCATATAATTTTTTCCTTTTGATGTAGATTTAGACTTTTGTAGACGCGCAATTTAAAAAATCGTCCCAAACTAAGCCTTGTTGAGTGAAGACATTTTTTTGCTTAGACTTTTTAATGAAATACAAATATCTCACGAGGATAAGCTGATGAGATAAGATAAGTTATTAGCTACAATATTATCAAAATTCTACGTTAATAATGTAATCAGTTTTTCCGCAGTTAGAAAAAATGAAGATCCTTTCACCTCTGGTCGTATCATTGGCAGTTATCATTAATTATATTGGTGACTATAACAATAAGATGATATATCTATAGTTTTACAAACACTTCAAGGCTCTTTGCAAATAAAAATTTTTCTGATATAATCCACACCTAATCCTACTCTCTAAATTTGAATTAAAAATGTAGATGATCCTACGCAAACGAATTAAGTGAAAAATACATTTTATTAATGAACTTTCAACGAAGTATTTAAATTTTTAACCAAAGTGATGAATTCTCAACTGGAATGATGATTCAGCAACTGAAATAGGTCACTTTTATGTCAAAAAGATGCATTTTTGACTAAAATGATTCATATTTTTTCGAATAGTTGAACTTTTGACCCAAAGATCAAATGTTAGTCAAGAATGGAATAGTTAACTTTTAAGTTGAAGAAATTATTTTGCAGCCAAACAAAAAACCATTTTCAACACTATTTTAAAAAAAATTCAACTGTTTATAGCAAATTCGACTTCATCTGAAACATTTTCTGTTTGTCCTGAGAAGCTGTAAATCTTCCACATTGTCTGCCATGAGAGACCGCACTGGAGGTTCTCGCGCTTCGGCTTCAACGAACACATCCTCATCACGTGTCTCGTGCTTCGCACTCGATTTGGTTAAAAATGCGAATTTTTCTACATTATGTTCAAATCCATTATATTAAATGCATATTATATTAATTTCTGTACCTCGGACTGGGAGAGCTTATTCAGATGTTGCAAAATAATGTACAAATTTTATTTTTTACGATTACTTTAATATTCGTTCCATATTTTGCACTAATTTTCATTTTCAGCTACCTTAAAAAATGTATCATTTTAATAAATTTATATTATTGCAATTCAGAATATGCAGTTATTTGAAAAGAAACGATTTTGCTAATTAAAATTTGATTGCACCTTCTGTCAGTTGTCCAAAAATTCAATTTTTTTTTTTCAATGTTACTTTTTACGATTGAAATAAAAACTAGGCCTCCCATAAAACATGATTGATGACAAATGTGTACCCTTTCTTTGATTGAACAACTTTCATTTATTAACTTTATCGTACCTTGTGTCTTTTCACAGAAATATCATCAGGCATGCCGCCCAAAACAAGGGACCTTCTGGCAAATTTTGGGATAAGTAACGAACATGAAAATAATCCAGGTAACCCTAGTTCCAATTAAAATTAATAACAGAAGTGTTATTTAATGAAAAGTTTTTTTTATAAAAGTTTAAAACTATGAATCATATTCTAAACTGAAAAAATATTATTCATGAATGGAACCTTGTTCTTAGTGTTTCAAAGAAAAATTTTCCAAGAAAGATACGAAAGCGGAATATTATTGTTCTATTGCCAACATTTTTGTAGGTTCTCTCCATATTGAAGTATGCTGTTTCATTAGATATTCAAGTAGAATAAAAGAAGACTTATAACTGACTCAATTTCAGGAAAATCAGTATAAACCTATAACAAATTTCTTATGATGAATTTTTTACCATTTTTTCACGAAAATGAAAAATTCATTATAGAAGGTCATTATGTGGAAAACTATCATAGTATACGCAACATTAAAATAAATTATGAAAGATATTATAAAAAATATTGGAGAAATGAATGTGAAAAGTAGACAAACTTAATTGAATACTTTATTTCACACCACGCATGAGTCTTCGAAAATAAAATCTGAACAGCAAACATTTCCGAAATTCCCGTGATATTGTTAAAGTTGCTTTAAGTTTCATTATGACCTTGAAAATCCTCTCAAATCTCTTGGAAAGTTTTGATGTTTCAAAAATTCCTTAAGCTTAGTGAAATTGTGTGTGAACAGTAGAAAATGTTTAAAATCCTATATAATTGCATAACCTAGATTGCAAATATGCTACAAAAGAATTCCGAAAATGGTAACTTGGTTGAAAACGTAAAGTTTTTCCTTGCACCAAAAACTAATAACTCTATGAATATATCTAGGAAACCAGAAGAACCCGGATAATTTACGCAAGATTGAGAGCTTCGATCATTAATAATATGTCAAAAATTGCTAATTGTTAAGTAGATTACAGAAATAGTGAGTCAACAAACGTCAGTTACAAGACCGCGCCAGAAGTATAATTTAATTTAGCAAAGAAACAATTGGAAATTGAAGAAGAGCTTTTTTCTCTAGAAGAGGAAATTTTTGAGCCGGAAGAAGAAGTCTAAACTTTTTGATCGGAAATAGAAAAACAAAAGGGAAATAAGTATCTTATATCAGATGATTCAAGAAGTATTGAGTTCATTTTGCAAATAAAGCAGAAACTCCTAAAAATTATAGAAACTTTATTCAAAAATAGAAAAGGACTAATCCCACAGGAACAAGATGTAACGGTTTGCTAGGCTGACCAAAAAAAGGATGGTGTTAATTAAGAACCAGTACAATAATTCAAATTTTTAAGAATCAATGAGTATATAGATGCAACAGAAATGACGAAAATTATATTCAATATAACTCCTGCAGCAGATTAGCACAGCAATCAGGATAAAAAGTAAGGGAATGATACAGAATCTATAGGAAAACGTCAAGATGGTTTCAAAGGATACAAGATTTTCAACGATCAACGTCATCCTTTAAAGTAATGCTAGAATTTTAAAGCAGCTGACCTCAAGCTACGTTGAAATTTAGCTGAGGAAGCTACATTTCGAGAAACCCTATATTGTACAAACCGAATGAACTAGCTCTTCAAAAAGAAGTTACAACATGTATACAGTTGATGAATGATGGGAAATCCTGAAAATCGCAACAGTACAAAGTCATGCATTAAGACAGAAAAAATTCACTTTTTGTGAGCTATTAGAAACGGCAAATCGTATAAAACTTCTTAAAGGACAAAATAATGTCAACACAACTGTGTCTCAATAGGTAGTAGAAAGAAAAATTCTGCAATTCTCTAAAGAACTTTAATGAGGTGAATAGTATATGGAGCGACTGGACAACAAAAAGCTGTTCCAATAAATTTAAAAAATGTATTCACTTTCTGCGAAGTCAATCGGGATTAAAATTTTGCAAAGCTATGACTTTTTAATTATAGAAGTGTTTGAAAAGAGAACCTTCAAAGAATAAGAAATAAAATGCTTATGTATGTCAAAAAGAATTCAACTGGATGGTAAAAAAGAATATTACGTGACCAACGATGAAATAGAACTTCGTGAAGAAATCGAATTTGGCATTTACCGCATTTTTCCGCAATAAATTTAGAAAAATTGGCAAGATCCGTGACATATTTGGTGCAACAGCTAAAGGTGACTGTAAATAATAATTAATTAATTAACGTAACTATACGGAGTCTTCATGATTCTCCGCAATTATTAATTTGCATTTACTGCATATACATGTGAAATGTTTAACCGTGTAGAAATAATTGAGGAAGAAATCTAGGCTTAGTATTTATTCTGGAGAGATCACTTCACCGATCAAAGATAGTGTTTTTTTATTATCGAGACGTTCGTGACGACTTTTCCGAGTACAAAAGACAGTTTACTTCGTACCGACGGTCATATATGAATCTTTTACAATTTGTTACATTTTATTCTGAATAGGATCTTCGAATCAAAATGATCCACTTTCACGCATCAAAAACTAATTTTCATTCAACTTCGTTTATATCAGTCGAATGAAAGTTACCACGCTTTTTATTGAAAGCTATTGTAATGTTAGTCATCACTAACATCAAATGACTAAAACAAGGATTTTTTCTTTCAATTTGAACGTCTGGCCGGAAACTCATTTGTTACTTTATAAAAGTATTTTTTCAGATCTTTCACTTCTGGAAGATTGAGAGCTTCCTAGGATTACCAGAAAATGTTTTAGAAAACGTTTAATTTCTAACAAAATACATAAATTCACAACAAAATGTTAAATATTTAACAAAAAAATATTATTTTGGTTGAAATTTTATACAATTTGCTGACAGTTGATCTCGGTTTTCACTCACCAAATTTTTAAAGTATTGTCAGGAATCCGCATATTGTCTTGCCTTACGTACTTTAGAAAAATGCAATCTTATGTTTCTTGTTGCAGAGGCAAGTTCATTTGATGGCGCACCTATTTCACTTGTTCCTCGTGCCGAAACATCTTATTCTCCTGATCGAGATCATTTTCGTAAAAGGTCCAGATCTAGATCTCCTTCTACCAGGCAAACTCCTGTCGGGTCTTATCCTGTCAGTACTTCTTCTCCAGACATGTCTTCTCCTATGAGGCCTGCTCCTACTAGGTGCATTCTTACAACTACAAGGCTTCCTTCTACTGACGGACGTGGGTATGAGCTTGAATATTTTGAATCTATTCGACTTACGTCTCGGAAGAATCCGCGCCGCATATTTGAACTTCGCAGATACACTTTTCCTGCTAATGAAGAACTCAAATTGAGATTAGGAGATAATATATATGAGCCAATAGCACACCAAGAACAAGTGGTTATATCAACATTGGATGGTGACATATTTGCAATTTTGGAGAATACCAATGTTCTTGCTGGAATATATGTTTATTATAATAAAGCTATGAGACGGATCAAAATGAACATGGAAAGCGGCATGGTGACCCTTTTAACCCCAGAAGAAGTCAAGGAAACTCCAGTAGGTTCCCGACGCACAATCTCAGGAAATTATGAAGTTCAGGTTATAAACGGCAGTCCTTCACACTGTTAGTTTAAATAAAAATGTAAAAGTCCTCATTCTAGAGGACTGTGCAAGGCAGAGGTGGGAAATGCAATAATAACTCATTGTAATTGAGTTCTCGGATCAAGACCCTCAAATTACTAAGAGTTCAATACCGTTTTGTGTGTGGTAGAATGTTATTTGAACACTCGGCCTTTGGGTCGATTGTGTGACAATCCGAATTGTAAAAATTTTTAACACCAGACTACTTTTTAGGTGGTTCTTTGCTTGAAATTATACATGATTTGTCAATTTTATATGTAGCTCAGAACCGTTCACACCGCTGGCAGCTGCAACGTGAAATTATCAAAGATTTTTGACGATCATGGCGAGATCATGTTCATTTATTGCAACTGCGGTATAAATGGTACTCGCTCCAGCCTAACGGAAGGGTAGATCTTATTTCCTAATCAAAGATTTCGGAATCGCCACTTACGAAGTAGGAATCAGGAGGAAAAACAGAATCTCATGCAGGCGATGATAAGATCGTTCGTGTAGTCAGAGTTAAGACTACCAATTAGGTATTTGTTCAACCAATTGCTCAGCTTACTAAACTTACAGTAACATCGATGAATCATGTAAGCATTTTTTTTTATATATGTTAATTGCGAGCGCTTGCACGTCGCGTCGCATGTTGGACGGTATGTTTAAAATAATTTAAGTTCGGTTAGCCTATTCGGCTATCTTAATGTTTCTGTGTACTCACTTCTTAAAGTTCAATAAAGTGCATTATTGTGTTACAATTCGCAAATAGTTCTCGTTCTATAAAAACCCTTCCGCTCGACAGCTAAAGTGGAAATCATTAGGCATAACGACACAAATCGTTGAAAGTTCTTACAGTCCACTCTTTGCAAGATATCTTATTTTTGGACTTTAATTAGGTTTTAGTAGTATCTAGTTTAGTAGTATCAAGTAAATTTATTTTTGTGATTTTCTGTCATTTTGACAATTTTTTAGTGAACATTGAAAAAAATCAACAATGATTCTACTTAGGTTATGGTAAAAAAAAGCAAGACTTGCACGGTATTTGAATCGGATTTTGAAATGAGCAGCTTGCAAATATGGCGTCCCTTTTCCTCAAAGAAATAACGATTTTCAATTTTTATTGTGACTTCGAAACATTGCAAAAGAGTTCATGTGGATGAATATGTATTTTTTTCATTTTGAAGTGATCACTTGTAAATACATTGTGTTGGTAGCAGTGTCGTGACAGATTTGAAAACTTCACAACACCCTCTTATCGTTGTGCAAATGAAGTTGAAAACTTTACACAATCGCGTGCTTTTACTAATCATTTTAAAATGAGAGGTTTTCATCCTTCAATTAATAAAATAATATATCTCTTAGACCTATTTTTAAAAATGTGATTTCACAATCTATGTTGATATGAAAGTATAATTTACATCCTGAACAGATATTCGCATTTTTTACTCCATAGCGGTTCACCATAGCAGGAATCTTTATAAATTGTAACTGACTTATGAGAAATAAAATGGCAAAATCGAGTTTCAATTTTACAATTCTAATAACCTTGTGAACATTACAAATTCATACTTTCTTCTTGTCTTCTTTACAGAAATATCATCACGTATGCAGCCCAGAACAAGGGACTTTCTTTCAAATTTTAGTATGTGTAACGAACATGCGAATCATCAAGGTAACCCTAGTTCGAATAAAAATTTATAACCAAAGTGTTATTAAGAAACCGTTCTCACATTAAAAGCTTGAAAATATCAATTATTTCTTTATCTGGAAAATATTAATCACGCACGGAAACTTTTTCGTAGTGTTTTACAGAAACATTTTCAGAAGAGGATACCAAAGCTGAATTTTATTTTCATAAAGCACATTTTTGAGGCTCTTTTCCTGTTGCGGTATGCTTTTTTGTAAGATATTTCTGTGGAATGAAAGAAGAATCATAATTATTTCAGCAAATGTCTACTAATAATTACGCTCTTACAGGTTTTACCCAATTTTAGAAAAATTAGTATGAACCTATAATGATTTTCTTATGATGAATTCATTACAATTCTTCGAGGAATATAAGAAATTCATTATAGAAGATCATTATATAGAAAAATATTATAAAATTCGCAGCATTGACATAAAGCATACAAAATATCAGAGAAAAATAATGTGAAAGTAGAAAAACTTAATGGAATAGTTTATTTCGAACAACTTCTAAATCTAAAGAAATAAACTCTGAGCAGCAAACGTCTTCAAAATTTTCATTGTATTGCGCGCCTCTTCCTCGAGATCATAATATAGTACCCTCTACCATGTGCCGATGTCGCCACTATTCACAGTCAAAATTTTCTGACTGTATCTCGCCTGCTATATTTCGTCATTCTTCTTCTTTGTGCCGTGAATGTCGCATATCAGATTTTTAGTGGAATGAAAATAAGTCAACATAGACGAGGAGACTACTCATCAGGAGATAAGGAGCAGTTTCAATGGTTAAAAGAACGCATGAGACGATTGGAGGCAAAGTATGACCACCATCGCCAAGGGAAAAGGCACGGTAAGTCAAACGATTTTAAGGTTGAATTATCCACGAGGCAGCGTCCCAGGATTGTTTAAACGTGACTTATTGACCAGTACCTCGGTCTGCAACCGATGGTTGACTGTGGAAAAAATTCATTTGACCCGCATTATCGGTTCAACGGATATATACAAGTACTTTAATTAGAATTGAGAAACAAGAACAACACCTCTGCTAGGCGTCCGGTTCTCATATTTTCTCTCTATTCTGGTCTTTATTCTGGTCAAACTTGAAATGAAAGAACAGCACCTCTGCTAGGCGTCTGATTCTTATTAAGTTATCAGATATCCTGATCCCTGGTTATCGGACTAGTATTTAAAAAGAGGACAGCACCTTTGGCAGGCGTGTCTTATATTATTCTCAACTCCATCATTTTTGAAGTCACGTAATATCTCACTATGGACCTTCAATTTATGTATTTGAATTTGTCTTTAGGGAGTCGTTACTCTTGCAGTCAGTCTCGACAACGTTATAGTGATGATTACTGTCGTCGCTATTGCAGTCCAGGTCCAAACCATAGTCGACATTAATATAATCGCAGCTCAAGTCGAAGCAACAGTCGACATTCATATAATCGTAGTTTGAGTATAAGCTACAGTCGGAATTAGAGAATTCGCATTACAAGTCCAGAACGAAGTCGAAGTCGAAGCAGGGTCAGTCGACATAGTCTTCGTAATGCTGATCCTGAATTGATAGACTGAGGTGAGAAAAATCCAAAAGATTTTATTCGAAAGCAAACAGATCTATAGACTTCTCCATCTCCTCCGCCTGCTGGTAGCAATGCCCAATCTATGCCCCAAAATAGCACAGGGTCCGCCAACCGTTCTTTACCAGCCAAAATGGATAAAGAAGATAGTTTGGGCGCAGAGGTACTCAAAGTCATTGGAGAGCGACATGTACCAGACACGACTTTCGGACCAGCCATCCACTCCGACCTGGCTTTGTTAAAAAAATACTCCCTCCTCAAAAATGCTTTATTTTTCAATCCTCCAAAACTGAATTTTGAAATTCAAACAGTTCTGAAACAAAAAGACGCTGTAATTAAAAGAGATACCAGAATTTCAGAAAAGCAGGAGAGAATAACTGCGAGTTTAGCAGCACTTACAGATCTAATTTCATCGATCATAAAAACTAATGATGAAGAAAAGTTACCATTGGTAAAGAACCTTAGTGGAATTGTAAGACTCCTCTGTGACTTACAACATGAAGAGTCTCTCATTCGGAGGAACCTTATATTAAAAAATATCGACTCTTCTATGCGCGATACACTAAACTCGATGTGTGCAGATGAGTGGCTTTTTGGCAAAAATTTAGAGGAAAGAGTAAAAGCGGCAAAAACCCTGGAGGTGACCAGCAAAAATTTCAAGCAGAAGTCTCACCAAACGCAGGGAACTGATTCAAAGAACTGGTGAGGCCCGCCACGCCGCTCAACATATCAGCAGAACAACGCGAGTGCGACGTCGGGCGGGCAGAAATCATTCCAGAACCAGAAGCCACAGTGGAATCGGAAACAAACGCCGCAGAAGAGGGGACAGCTGGCGCAAAGGCGTTATTAGATGAATCAGTAAGTACTCCAGCAGGACGTCTTACTTTTTTTCAGAAATACTGGTCTGAGATTACCTCAGATTCAACCATCCTGAGCTGAATTAAGGATTACAAACTCCCCTTCAAATCAGTAGTTGTGCAAATTAACCCACCTTCGGAGCCCTTGTGGACTCCAGAAGAATGGTGTCGGTTATTTGAACAACTTAATGAATTAATTAGCAAAGGGTTTATAAAACAGGTTACACCCGTTGCCGGGCAATTTCTATCGAGAATTTTCCTAGCTCTAAAACCGGATGGTTCGTATCGTATGATTTCTAATCTTAAAAACCTCAATTAGTTTTTAAAATCGAACATTTTGAATTAGAAGATGCTGAAACAATTCGAAAGGTAATTCATAAAGATTGCTACATGGCTACTATAGATTTGAAAAACGCGTTTCATTTAGTTTCAGTTGCAAAAGCAGACAGGAAATATTTAAGATTTTATTTTGAAGGTATACTTTATGAATACGTTCGTCTACCTTTTGGTCTTAATACAGCTCCATATACTTTCACTGAAATTATGAAACCGCTTATGTCCTACCTAAAATCTTTAGGTTATGTCTCAGTGATTTATCTAGATGATATTAACTTATTTGGTTATTCATTTGAATCATGTCAAAAAAAATGTATACAAAACATGCAAAACATTGAAAAGATTAGGATTCAACATCAATAGGGAAAAGAGCCAATTAATGCCACGTACTAGACAAACGTTTCTCAGTCTAATTTATAATTCTGAAAAAATGACAGTTGAACTACCAATTGAAAAAAGATATAAAGTTGAGAAACGCATCACAATTATTGAAAAGGTAAAACAATATAAAATTAGGGATTTTGCAGCTTTCATTGGAACATTAGAATCTTGTTGTCCAACATTGAAACATGGTCGCGTTCATATGAAACTTTTTGAAAGAGAAGAAATATCAGCTTCAGAACAAAACAATGACGACTACGAGTCGCTCATGTTGATGCCAAACCACTTAGTGAACGATATTTAGCAGTGAAAGATACATATAAAATCAGCAACAAATAGCATAACAAGTTTTAACCTGGCTTTAGAAATTTTTACAGACGCGTCACTATCGGGTTGGGGTGCATGCTGTAAACAGCAACGGATCCACGGGCACAGGAATGTACAAGAAAAATCTCAACATATTAATTATTTTGATTTAAAAGCGGTATTTTTTGAATTGAAATGGTTTACAGAGAAGTTAGCGAATCGCAATATTTCATTAGGAGTAGACAACACCACAGCAATAGCGTACATAAATAAAAAGAGCGGCGTGCGTTTTTCAAAATTAAGTAATTTAGCCACAGAAATCTGGGAATGGTGTAAAAAGAATAACCTCTGGATATTTGCTTCTTATATACGTTCGCAAGACAACGAAAATGCAGACTTTGAATCCCGAAAGCTGGAACCGGAGACGGAATATGCCTTATCGGAAACAGCTTTTCAAACTATTCTCAATGTTTTTGGCTATTTAGAGATTGATCTTACCGCAAGAAGAACAAATGCTAAGTGTAAAAAATATTTCTCTTGGAAAAAAGATCCAGGGTCAATTGCCGTAGGTGCGTTCACCATAAAATGGAAACCACATTTCTTCTACGCGTTTCCTCCTTATTTGATTATACTACGTACATCAGAAAAAATTTCATTTTAACAATCTAGAGGAATTTTAGTTGTACCATACCGGCCAGCTCAGGCATGGTTTTCAGTATACCTTTCACTGCTGGAATCAAAACCTATTTACCTCAAACCTTGCATTAAACTTTTATCAACACTCGGTACGCAACCACACCCTTTGTCGACAAGAATTACCCTGGTTGCCGCGATTTTATCAGGAGCCCTTAAAAAAAGACTAATTCCTGAAGAGTCAATGGACATTATGCTCTCATCACTAAGCGATTTCTCAAAAAGGCAGTACGACAGTGAATTGAAAAAATAGTGGTTTTTCTGTTGCAATCGTCATATTGATCCTCTGCTTCTCTCAATAACAAATATACTGACGTTCCTCACTACAGAGTTTGAAAAGGGTGCCTCTTATGGGTCACTGAATGCTTTTCGTTAGGTAATTGCGTTACTCTGTGGTTCTGAGCTAGGACAAGTTCCGCAGATAAAAAGATTTTTCAGGGGTATATCGAAGCTTCGACCACCTAGTGCGAAATACGATTGTACATGGGATCCAGCGTTAGTCTTAAATACCATACGACAATGGGGATCGAATGAAGAATTAACTTTGAAAAGGTTAACTTTGAAACTAGTAACCTTGCTGGCTCTCATCACGGGGCATCGTATGGAGACCTTAGCACTCATCGATATAAGAAATATCAAACAAAAAACCGATAGAATAGAAATTAGAATTCCTGATAAGATCAAAACCTCGGCTGTCAATAGACAAGAACCTACGCTTGTAATTTCGTTTTATATAGAAGATTTGACTGTATTTCCAGCAACTGTCCTCAAACATTACTTAGATCGATCTAAAGCGTTAACAGGTCCAGAAAATAAATCAATCCTTTCTCTTAAAAAAACCATACAAACTAATGACATCATCGTCATTTGGGCGTTGGATAAAAAGTGTTTCATTCTTAAGTGGAATCGACACGGATAAATTCAGCGCACATAGTACTCACCACGCGTCCACTTCAGCAGCAAAGAAAAGCGGAGTTCATATCGATGTCATTGAATGATTAGACGAACTTACCTGTAAGTAAAGTTCTATCATAATTGTATGAAGCGCCTCTCCCGAAGAGATCAGGTCTCAGCCCAACAATACGCTCCCTATTCCTAACCATATTCAATTGTTAGTAATCCCAAAAACGTTACAACAAAAAAATTTAAAGAATTACGAAATATCACTTACAGGTAAGTTCGTTTAATCATTTAATAATATCTTTGAAGTTGCTTCAATTTTTATTGAAATCTTTAAAATCCTTTTCAAATCCTCTAAATTCTTCTAGGAGGCTTTGAAGTCTTACTTGAAATTCATGGAATCATTGGAAAATCTCTCGAAAGGGATTGAAATTCCTTGATATTAGTGATTATTTTATTTAGGCAAGTTTTGTTGCAGTCAAATTTCTTTTTAATCAGACCTTAGGTTTTCTCAGCATTAGAATTTCTAGCATACAGTATGGAAAATCGATACCTACTGAAGCAGGATTTCTCAAGGATTAGGCTTGACACAGGTTACACGCATGACTTCGGAAATGCGCTCAGAAATAATGTAATTAGTGCATAAAACTACGCAAAAAAGCCG
>JAABKJ010002390.1:0-28175 GCA_011634705.1 Andricus grossulariae | reverse complement strand
TATTCAAAAATAATAAAGATGCTTTAAGAATTGATGGATTTTATATAAATTTTCATGTTTTTCAGGTTTCATTTATTCATTTAAATTTCCGTCTCTCTTACTCTTATGAATATATATGTGAGTAGAGAATATATATGATTAAGTTAACAATCCGAGATAGTCAAGCTAAAATTCCTGAGATAATCAGGTTTAAACTCCAGGATGGTCAACTTTACACTCTGGGATAGTGAAGCTCATTTGATCATGGTGATGCTAACCGTCCAATTTTGACACTCCGCGGATGGTACACAACACCATCTAGGGGGCTGTCCCACAGTTAAAACTCAAATATAGTTAGTCTGACACTATATGTTCAGGCTGACTAGCCAATTTTCTCTGTGCAATAATAACTTAATAGGTTTGCAAATCAGCTTCATATTTCAGCCTTCATACTCTTCTATTTTTTAAAAAGATTTCTTCTCTCTCCCCCTGTTTCCAAGAAACTTCAACTTTTTCTCGTTTTTCTCTTGAATGTGAAATGAATTAATAGAACCCACTAAGAAAATTTTTTGTTGTTGAAAAGCCTACTATTATATTTTTGGCTCGGAATGGGGTTGTTGCATATTTTCAAACATATTTTTTTTCTGGTGAAATTAAAAGTAGACTAAAAAATGAACATAATTACTTGAAGAGAGATTTTGAAAATAAGTTTGAAAATTTTTTTAATGTTTAAAAAGTATACTTTTTACATTTTTTGCGGGAATATGAGACATTCTAATTGGATCAGCGACGGAAGTAAACATCAGTCTAATTAGCGCAGCTAATGGGGGAATTAATATGACCGCTGGTGATTTGAGTAAACATAACCTATTTTCACGTTTATTATTTAAAACGTGTGTAAAAAGTATAAATAACGATCCAACAAGGTGTACAAAATGCTCAGAATTTCACTAAAACCGGAATTTGTAAAGCGTGACAGTGCGAATTAATGTGCCAAGAGTCGAAATGTGGATGGTAACAAACTTTTTGGCCAGCTGACAGCTGGATACTTCGTTAGTCAATGGAGCGACTGCATACCATTATTCTGATTGGTTCAGCATTTTGCAGGAAGTAACGTTTCAAGGTCACAGAGTTGTTTTAATAGGGGGTTTCATACTTAAAAAAAAATTTTATTTCTCAGAAGTGAAGTATTCAAAAATTTTATCAAATGTACCACATTTTTTAGAATTTTATGCAGTATTTAAAAAACATATTATCTAAAAGTCATGCAATAACCACACTCATCTTATTTGGCTAAAAATTCTACCATTTGTTTGAACAGTTTATTATTTTGTTAAAAATACAAATATTTTGTTAAAAATTAATTTTTTTGTTGTTGAAGATTTATCTCTATGGTTGAAAATTCATCTATTTTGTTAAAAATTCGTTTAATTTTGGTTTCAAAAATTTACCTTTCTTAGTTAAAAATTCAACTATTTAGTTACAAATTTATTTGTGTTTAAATTCAACTATTTAGTAGAAAATTGATGTATTTTGTTTCAAAATTCGTCTTTTTGGCAAAAAATTAATCTTGGTGGTTCCAAAATCACCTTTTTGGTTGGAAATTTAACTGTTTGGATGAATGTTCAACTTTCTTGTTGAAAATTCAGTTTTTTTTTTGTTGCATTTGACTGTTTTTTATTTCAAATAAAAATCTTTTTTGGTTGTAGATACACAAATTTAGTTGACAATTCAACTATTTGGTTGCAAATTAACTTTCTTGTTGTAAGCGTTTTGGATTTAAAATTCAATTTTTTCTTGCAGAAAATTCGTGTTTTTTGCTTTAAAATTCGTATTTTTAGGTAGAACATTATTCTTTTACGTGAAAAATTCATCTTTTTGGTTGAAAGCTTAACTTTCTTCAAAATTCATTTTTTATCCAATATTCACCTCTTCGGTTAAAAATTTAACTAAATTTAAATTTATTTGTTGAAAATTCGTTTTTTTGTTGGTTAAAAATTATTTTTTTTTTAGCTGTCTTTCAACGATTCCATTGCTGGTTTAAATCTGATATTTTTTAGTTGGAAATTAGCTTTCTTGTTGAAAATTCAACTTTTCCGGTTTAAAAGTCAACTCTTTGTAAAACATTTGATTTTTTAGCATGCAAACTTAACTCTGTTGTTGAAAATTCATCTCTTAGGTTGATGATTCAACCATTTCATTCAAAATGCGTTTTTTTTATTGAATTAAACTGGTTGAAAATTAGTTATTTTTATTGTTGAAAAGTAAACTTTGCAATTTAAAAGTTGAACTACTCCATTTTTTTGTTCAAAATTGATCTTTTTTAGATAAAAAGTCAACTGTTTGGCTGAAAATTCATCCTTTTGGATTTAAAATTAATCTTTTATGGTAGAAAATTCATCTTTCTTGATTGAAAATTAACTTTTTGGTTGAAAATTCAACTTTTTCGAACAAATTTTTCTTTTGGTCCAAAGTTATCAAACTTCTCCAATTATATAAAAATAACTCTTTTTGTTCTTACTGAAAATCTTTTTAAGCTAGTGTCACTTTTTTCAATTTACTTAAAAAAATATATTTTTCTTGAACTATAAATATTCGGATGGAGTCGTTCAACTTAGATTTTTCTTACCGAAATAAAAATAAAATTTGACTTCAGACTGGCTTGGACTCGAAATTTTCATCATTTTCCCATTAATAGAGGAACATTCTCTTTGGCACAAACTCAAAGTAAAGCGAGACTGTGGTAAATTCCACGAGTGTCCGAAAGCAACTTTGCATCAACCAGAGACAGGATATAATTATACTTTGATGAACTTGCAAAATCTTAGGCGGTTTTTAAAAACAAAAATTTTATTTCATTATATACTCGAAAAAAATAGTCTTATACATTATTATGTTGAGATTATAACCTTATCAGTTACAATAACAGTTTCAATATTTATTAATTTGAATTTTAAATTAAAAAATGTTTTAATATATAATTTGTAATTTTAGAAGTGCATCATTCAGAAAAGTTTCGCTTTGAGTTATTTAATTTGTAGTTTAGTTTTAAAATGAATGAAAATTTGTTCAGGTTTGATTGTTTAAACCTGGAAATGACCAAGAATATTTACTTTTTATGTTTAGTGACCACCAGGAAATATTGACATACTTATAATTTGACCAGCAATAAAAAATGTTTGCGTGCGAATTATTTTAACTATTAGTTTTGTAAAATAAAATATTAAAAATATATATTACTGAAACACTATATAGTCGAATAAACTCAATCTGAAGAGAATTTTTAGATTCAATCCCTGAGCTTTTTATTACATTGCTTGTAACGCATTGAATTAAAAAGCCATTTGAATTATGGAGCATACAAAATTGCAACGTATGTGAACTTGTATTGTACCCCCATCTTCAAAATTTCAAATTTGTTTTAGAGTTCTGACATGCTTTTGGATTGTTCTAGACTTCTCGAAGCGGTACTAAATTCACGTTTCCCCTAGTTTCGAAAAATAGAAATGTTTTTTAGAATTCAGAGTAGAATTAGCATAGTTCAAAAGTTCCTGACGTTTTTCAGAAATAGTTCCCCAAAATCACACACAAAAATGTTGTCGAAAAAACTAGTGAAATCCCCATTTTTCAGAAATTTGATTTTATTGCACAATCCTTTAGATCAAAAAGAGTTCTGGAATTCTAACGAAACATAATTTGGAAAAAGTAAAAGACATAAAATTCACAACATTTTTAAATTTTCCTAATTTAAACAAATTTGTTGTTAAAAGTTGCATGGGTTCTGATTATAGGGTATTTTTTTACGGTTTCAGGAGTTCTGATCAGAGTTCTGTTCCTCTTCGTCAGTGTTCTATTAAAAACTCTTATACCAATTTTGAATAATTCCAAATCCAAAAAGCTACAGCAGTTTAAAATTACCCAACAATTTTGAATTACAAAATTTTAACAGTTCCAGGAACTTTTTGAATTGATCGAAAAGTGGTATGAGACTTTTCAATACAACTCTTCCAGGGGGGGGGGGGCTCTGATCAGAACTCTTGGAATGGTAAAAATGGGTTAATTCAACATTTTTGGGTCACTTTAAACTGCTGTAGCTTTTTGGATTTTGAATTGATGAAAAATTGGTATGAGTTTTTAATAGAACTCTTCCGGTGTGGAACAGAACTCTAATCAGAACTCATGCAACTTTTGACAAAAATGTTGTTTAAATTGGGGAAACAGAACTATTTTTGATCTAAAGGATTGTGCGAAAAAAATAAAATTATTGAAAAGTGGGGGGTACTATTTTTTTTAATATTTTTTTTTTGTAATTTGCCGGAACTATTTCTGAAAAGCGTCAGGAACTTTAGAATGATGCTAATTCTATTCAGAACTCTACAAAAAATTTCACTTTTTCAAAAGTGACCAGAACTATTTCTAAACTTATCCAGAACTCTAGAACTATCCAAAAGGATATCAGAACTTTTTAAAAAATTTGAAATTTAGAAAGTGGGAGGACAAGTTCACGCTCATAAAATTCTAAGATATAGTTTATGAATAGGTACTAAATAATTTAATAATAATTTGTTTATCATTTTGATCTAGTATCAAATATTATTTTTCCCTTGAACATAAGAAACTGAACTAAGATGTTGCTAGTACATATATTAACCATTTGTTTTTCACATTACCACCTAGATGATTCACATATTTCCAACAGCGATTACCAGTTATCTAATTCTTATTCAAAATTAGTGACGATTTGGTGAATTTATTTGTTGTTTTCTGGAATGTATAGATGCGATAACTTTTATCGTGATTTATGAGGAGACTTTCACTCAAGGAAACAAGATGCATATTCTTTAGAAGTTTAGATAAGGCATTTTCTCTTGGAACTCTAGTTTCTCTTAAACAATATAAATTTACTTTTTTTATCAGTATAATCTTGTGCAATTATTACGCGCAAAGGAACAAAATATAAAGTCATTTTAATTTTCAACTGTAAGATTTCTCTTTCCAAATTGAAATAACATTAATTGAGGCTATTTATATCAAACAAAATCCAGAACAAAGCTGTAAGGAAACAGTTGGGAGAGTTTTCTTTGATTAAGTCAATTAAGCAAATTCTCATTAGGAGATTAGATCATCAGGCTTTAATTTTCCCGAAATTGAAAGTCGCCAAGTGTCGTTTGCGTCAAGCGAGACTTCCGCTTTGCTGCGGTTAGCCAAAAAGTTTTGGCTACTTGCCTGAAGTTGAGGATTCACGATTCACACTCGATATCCACATGACACTTAAGAATTAGTATCACAGCCTTTGTTGGTGTATGTGTATATTGTGTATGTTCAACGAGTACGTGATTTACGTCAATAATGAGTTTATCGTTGAAAATGACCCCTGAATGATTAATATTAATAACAGACTAAAGATTAGGGCTATTATGGGTGGGGAGGGGGCGAGTAGAGGAAACGGGGTAAAGTTTCCCACGATCGATTAATGTTTTCTCCTTTTGATGTCTTCCTGATTTGCAAATTGTTTGTTAGACGTGAATTCTCTGAATCAATAATTCAAAGAGGTAGTCCCAAATTCCGATACTTTAATGAGGAACTGGTTTGGAGGAATGAGAGAATTAATAACATTCTTTTGTGGGTCTATGCTGGTTTCTTTTATGTTGGTCCAATCAAATTTTTTCTTGAAATTATTTTGATGACTCTAGCTTTTTTTAAAGAAAATAAATGTTTTTTTAGGCATTGCCTAGTATTACTGAAAATTACGTCGAATTAAACGGTCGAGTATAGCGCTAGGCTAGTATCACATAATTTTCCGTAACGGTAGACAGTCCGTTTTTATCATAAGCCAAATGAATTAAAGTTGGAAAGTGGTTAATATTTCTTGGAACAGACGTTACTACGGATTATTTTTTTCAATTTATTTGTAACAATAAGCTAATTCGAAATTGTGTTATTTCGTTAATAAAAGATTCGATGTGAAAAATGCTACAAGATTAAGATTCTATTCTTTGAATAATAATGGTCAGGAAAAATGCAAAATTGGTCAGGAAAAAATCTCTTTGGTTGAAAATGTAACTGCTTTTTTGAAAATTCGTCTTTTTGGTTTCAAAACTAATCTTTATTGTGTTAAAAATTCATATTTTTACCAGTTGAACTATCAACTACTATATTTTTCGTTGAGAATTCATATTTATGTTGAAAATGCAACTGTTTTTGGTTTAAAATTCGTTTTTTTTTGCGTTTGAAATTAATTTTTTCAACTGAAAATGTAACTTTCCTATTTTTAGTTAAACAGTGATCTTCTTAGATGGAAATTCGTCTACCTGGTATTAAAATTAATCTCCTTTGATATAAATTTGATACTTTTTGGTTTAAATGTCAACTTGTACTTTTTTTAGTGAAAATTCATCTTTTTAGGTTGAAAATTCAACTATTTTATTGAAAATTTAATTATTTTGTTGAAAATTAAACTCATTGGTTGAAAATTTAGCTATTGGGTTGGAAATAAATATTTTTTTAGTCTAAATATTAACCACTACACTTTTCGTTCCGAATTAATCCTTTTCTTGAAAACGCAACTGATTTTGGTTGAATTTTAATCTTTTTTGATTAAAAATTCGACTATTTGGTTTAAAATTCATATTTTTAGGTTGCAAATTCAACTATTCGGTTACAATTGTAACTAGTTTGTTAAAAATTCATCTCTTTTGCTTTTAATTTCAACAATTTGGTTATAAATTCAAGTGCTTGGTTAAACATTAATTTTTGTTATTGTTGAAGATTTAGCTGAAAATTCCTCCTCTTGGGTTGAAAATTAATCATTTATGGTAGGAAATTTACCCTTTTTGGTTGAAATAAATAAATGTTAATGTGAAATTGTTTTATTCCGTTTATAATTTTATTTTGATTTATTTAATTATAAATGAAAAATTGGTCAGGGAAAAAGCATCAAAGCATCTTTTTCTATTTTCAAAATTGTAAATTACTTTCCTGGTAGAAAATTGAAATTACAAAAAGTAAGGCAAATTTCAAAACTTTAGAATTGAAAAATGTACAGTCTCATAACTTGTAAATTATAATTTGTATAATTCTCATAAGTTTGAAACTTTTTCAATTAAATATAACCAAATGGGTGTTTTTTCCAAAACTGAAAGCCGTTGAAGTGAAAAAAAATTCTCAAGAGAAATTATTATTTTTTTAATTCCACTATTAATTTCTAGTAATATTTAATTTAATGTTGATGTATTTTATATCTACACGCTTCTATAATATATCGATCATTCATTATGGTTGCAGCAGACAGTATAGTAGATGGCAAATAAAATCTAAAAATAAGCCAGTGCATTGCCTGCGAATGAGAACTGTATAATATGTATGTGCATTTGGCTTAGGTTAATGCACTTTATCAATTCCTCCTTTATTTGAAGCCGGAAAATGTAGCGTAAATATCTGCATCATAAAGGAAAAATTTCTAATGGGAAAATGTGTGTTCTCGCAAAAAGTTTTATTCGCTTATGTATGTAAAGTGCTCAGCAAGTTGCTTTTCTCAATATTCTGACATGACAGTTCTTGATATGGATTTTCTTGAAGCCTATTTTAATCTTCTAGGGTAATTGAACATTGAAAAGGTCCCGAGGATTTGAAATTTTTTATTATTGTGACTATCTTTTGAGTAAACTCTTAAAAATCTCTTAAAACTAATTTCCTCTTTCAGACTTCACACACCAAAATGTTTTCGAAACAGGGGAGAAAACCCCATGGTGATTTTTCACGAAAATAGGTGAATAATAGGGGAATGGATTCTTAAAAAAAAAATTATTATAGGTATCACATTCTTAAAATTGCAAGTCGAAATATATTTCATTTTCAACAAAATAGTTACATTTTCAACAAAAAAAGATTAATTTTCTGACAAAAGAGATCAATTTTGAACCCGAAAGGACGAACATTCAACAAAACAGTTGAGTTTTCACGATATCAATCTAATGTTTTAGAAAGCATTTTACTTTTAAACTCGAAAAAAATTCAAACAAATAGTTGAATTTTGAACAAAAAAAACAAAACAATTACAACCAAATAGCTGAATTTTCAACACCAACAACATTACAGTCAAGCAGTTGCATTCATAGCCAAATAATTGAATTTTCAATTGCTAAAGATTCAAGACAAAAAGACGAATTTTTTACAAAACAGATGAATTTTCAACACGAAAATATGAATTTTCAAGACAAAATGAAGAATTTTCGACAAGACAGTTGATTTTTTGAACCGAAAATATGAATGTTTAACCAATAAGACGAATTTTCTAACAACATTTGAAATTTTAACCCGACAATATGAATTTTCAACAAAAAAGTAAATTTTCAACAAAATAGTTAAATTTTTAACCCAAAAAGATTAATTTTCTACCACGAGAGATAAATTTTGAACCCAAAAATATGACTTTTTTTACAAAGCAGTTATATTTTCAAAACGAAATTATAAATGTTAAAAGTAAATTGAATTTTCAACCTGAAGATATGAATTTTTAACCAAACAGTTGAATTTTCAAAACATAAAGACGATTTTTCTACAAAATAGTTGAAATTTTAACAAAAAAATATAAATTTTTAACACATAAGGTTCATTTTAAACCAAATAGTTGAATTTTCTACAAAAAATATTCAATTTTCAACCTAAAAATATGAATTTTCAACCACGATTAATTTTTTACCAAAAAGACGAATTATCAACAAAATGCATGAATTTTCAATCACATAGTTGAAATTTCAGCTAAAAAGGATCAATTTTCAACCAAAAATGGATTAGTTAAATGCTTAGTTAAAAAAATGTATTTTCAAAGAAAGAAAAAAAAAGTTGAATTTTCAACCAAAGAGATAAATCTTCAACCAAAAAATTGATTGATTAAAAAGTAGTTCAAGTTTCAACTAGAAAGGTCAATATTCGACCAATAAAGAGGAATTCTCAACGGAAAATGTGAAAGTTGATATTCAACCAAAAAATTTCAATTTCGAATAAAAAACAGTTGAATTCAACCAAAAACGACGAGATTTCAAGAAAATAGTTGAATCCTCAACAAAAACAGATTAACTTTGAACCAAACAGTTGCATTTTTAATTAAAAGCCATGAATTCTTAAACCAAAAAGGCAAATTTTCAACGGAGACAGATATTTCAGTCAATGAAGAAAACAAATGTCAATCAAGTTGTGGAATTTTCAAGCTGAAAAAGTGAATGTTCTACAAAATAATTAAATTTTCAACCACAAGAGATGAATTCTGAAACAAAAATATAACAGTAGACTTTCCAATTAAAAAGAAACAAAATTCAACCAAAAAAGATGACTTTTCTACTAAACGATGAAGTTTCAACAAAATAGTTGTATTTTCAAACAAAAAATTAATTTTTCAACCAAATAATACAATTTTTAACCAAAAAGATGAATTTTCATCCAAATATATAATGGTAAATTTTTCAACGAAGAAGATTAACTTTCAAACAAAAAATAATGGGGTTTTCTTATTGGGTTCTATTAATTCAGTTAGCATTTAAGCAAAAGGGGATTTTTTTTTTAAAAGAGGGGAAAAAGAGAAATTCTTTAATGAAGGGTAAAAGAGGGAAATGAAGGAAAAAGTATAAAGTCATCTATTTCTATAATTAATTCTTTAATACTTAGAAAACGCATTTATACACAAGAATAAAAAATGTACTGCAGTTAATCTAATCATGTTTTTCTGCAAGAATGACAGGATTGCACGAATCCAAGAGTTACGTATGGAAACCTGCACTAGACGTAATACTTTCCCTATTACGTGAAAGTCACTATAGAGTAAATCGATTACGTTACATACATGGACAAATATATAGATTCTAATAATTTACAAAACGAGCCTAACTTTTGTTTACAATCACCTTTATATTATTTTTATTCAATTAAAATTATTATAATCGATTCGTATAAAACTTGCTTTTCTTTTCCTACAATTCTCATTAAAAACACACTAAAAAGAAGAAGATTTCATTAGAATGACGATCAGAGGAAAAAGATGATCCCCTGCAATGACTAAATGATGCAATATGCATGTGTGACGAGAAATCCCATTTGGTCGCCGGAAACAGACCAGAAATAGATGGTGGAGTCCTAAGACTAAACTTGCTAATGAAATTATACATTTGAACCTTGACTGTAGAATAGCTGCTAATCCTGTTTTATTCGATCATATATTTATCGATTAATTATAAGATTGATTTATTCAGCGCCATTTGCTTATTTAATATTGTGCAATTTGAATTCATTATACAGAATTATGTTACAAACTGCACACTCTTTCTCTTTTTACAAAGAATTCCTCTATTTCCCCTGTTTTGAAAAAACTTCCACCTTTTCTCATTTTTTTCGTTCAAATTCGAACTTTTTTGTTTGAATGTTCATTATTTGTGGTTGAAAAGTCTACTATTATATTTTTGGTTCAGAAATAATCTCTTTTGGTTAAAAATTCTACTAATTGATTGAACATCTAGTTATTTCATTGAAAATTCAAGTATATTGTTAAAAAGTCATCTTTCTTGGTCTAACATTCAGCTGTTTCGTTGAAAACTCGTATTTCTGGTTTGAACATTCATCTCCATCGGCAGAAATTTATTTATTTGTTGCTATTTTGTTGAAAATTCGTCCTTTTGGTTGAATTAAACTATTATGTATTTAAATAAAAATCTTTCTTGGTGGAAATATCAACTACATTTCTCATTGAAAATACATATTTTTTGGGTTCAAAATTTAACTACTGGGTTGAAAGTTCGACTACTTTATTAAACATTTATTTCGTTTGTGGAAGAATAATCATTTTAGTTAAAAATCCATTTCTTTGGTGGAAAATTAACATATTTTGTTGAAAATTCTTCTTTTTGTTGAGAATTAATTTTTTTAACTGAAAATCTAAAATCCATTTTTGGTTAAAAATTTGTGTTTTAAATCAAAAATGGACCTTTTCTCGTTTAAAATTGAACTATTTGGTTACAAAATTGACTACTCGGTTGAAAGTTGAATATTTTGTAAAAAATTCATTTTTTTATTAAAGGTTCATAATTTTAGTTGCAAACTGAACTATTGGGTTGTAGGTTAACTTTTTTGTTGAAAATTCGTGTTTTTGGGTCTAAAATTCAACTATTTTGTGGCAAATTAAACGAATTTGTGAAATTGAACTTTTTTTGTGAAAAATTTAATTGTTTTACAGAATACTCATCTTTTTGATTTGAAAATTCATCTTTTGGTAAAAAATGCAACTGCTTGGTTACAAATTCTTGTATTTTGTTGAAGTTTCATGTTTTTTAGTAGAAAATTCAACAATTTCGTGAAAAAATCGTCTTTTTTGATAGAAATAAATCTTCTGGGTGAAAAATTTATATTTGGATTATCTCGAAGAATAAGTCTCTAACCAATTTTTCCGAAAACAGAGCGTATCAACTGTATCGGGACAGTCGATTTTTGGTTGAGAATCGGACCAATTTGTTGAAAATTAGTCTTTTTTGATTGAATTCAACTAGTTGAAAATTCGTTTGTCTGATTTAAAAAAAATTAATTTTGTAAACCGAAAATTCAACTATTTCATTTTTGGTCAAAAAATTATTATTTTTAGTTGAAAATTCAGCTATTTTGTTAAAGCCATCTTTCTCGGTCGAAAATTCAATTTTTTTCTTGAACATTCGTCTTTTAGATAAAGAATTGATCTTTTTTGGTAGAAAAGTAATTTTTCTTGGTTAAAACTGAATTTTGTTGTTGAAAATTCAACTGCCTTTTTAAAAATTCGTCTTTTTGTCTTGAAAATTTAACTATTTCGTTGAAAATGCAACTGTTTTTGGTGGAACTTTAATATTTTTTGTTCGAAAATCGGACCATTCGGTTGAAAATTCAACTATTTTGAATTTTTTGTTGAAAATTAAACTATTTTGTTCAATTCATATTTTTGCTCGAAAATTCATCTGCTTTGTTAAAAATTCGTCCTTTTGGATTGATAATTTATCTTTGATGGTAGAAAAGTAATCTTTTTGGTTGAAAATTCATGTTTCTTGATCGAAAACGAACTTTTTTGGCGAAAGTGCAACTGTATTATCAAAAATTTGTCTTTTTGGATAAAAATGTTTACTTTTTGGTTAAAAGTTAAACTATTTTGTTGAATAATCGTCTCTTTTGCTTGAAAGTTCAACTAGTTGGTTGTAAATGCAATTGCACTTACAACAAGTTGAATTTATTTTCGTAGATAATTTATTTGGGTTATAAATTCAACTGTTATTCCCATATTTTCTTGAAAAATCACCCTACTCACCCTGTTTTGAGAGAATTTTGGGCTATGAAGTCTGATGTTAATTTCTCAGTAAAAGTTTAGATGCATGCATGGGAGGAAAAATGCATAATGAAGCTTTTCACTGCAACGTATTAATATTAATTAATCATTATTTTATTGTTAAAAAATGTAGGCGTAATAATATTTAAAATTATAAAACCCCTTTCAGCACTCGAAGTATTTTAATTATCCTTAAAAAGGAAACTAAAGAAGACAATAAGGCTTCCTTTGTATTTAAGATGAACATAACAAAAATATAAAAGCAAGAAAAGCAAAAGTGAGACCAGAAAACCGGTATGGAGCCACAAGAGAGTTTCATGTTGTGGAATAGTATACTTCTACAGACAATAAAAGAACACGGCTAAACCCACGTAACGTAAAGATGGCACCATTTCCTCTTTTGGGTTATGAGGGTCTTACGAATTTAGAAAGTACGGCTTTTCTCACTCGCTAAGAGAATTTGGAATTTCTTAACTCATAAAAGCTTTATAAAAACTATTAAAAACATTTTTACTGCATTATTAGCATCGTTTACTGCACAGCTTGCATGTAGTTCCCATAATTACCATAGTACCTTATAAGGTTTTCAATTTGAACTTTTACAATTTTGAATATAATCAAATGTTCAATTTATTCGTAGGGAATTTATAATTGTAGTTCTATTAAGGGGTTTAATTTCAAATTGCATTACTGAATAAGACATAAATGTGTAATGTACACATCTGGATTTATCTAGACTAGACTGTCTAGTCTGGAAGATCTGATCTGGCCCAGGTCTGACTATAGTCTGGCCCAGGTCTGACCTTATCTAGACAATCTAGTCTGGAAGGTCTGGTCTGTCCCAGGACTGGCGCTGATCAGCGATCCAAGAACAAAAAAGTTCTAAGTTCGATCAGCAAATTTTTTTTGACATATTTCGAAAAAGTTACAGGATGTCTAAAATGATGAAAATACGAAGTTTACACTATCTAAACAAGACTTTTTCTCTTATCACCTTGACAGTCTGGTCTGGTCCAGGTTTGGCGCTGGTCAGCTAACCAAGATTAAAAATTGTAAGTTAGGTCTGGCCTGGCCCAGACCTGGCGCTGGTCAGCGAGCCAAGAACAATAAAATCTAAAGTTCGATCAGCCATTTTTTGTTGACATATTTCGGAATAGTGACAGTGCCAGAACATTTTTCCACACGGGGAGCGTTCCAATTAAAATTTTTTAGTTCATTTAGAAACAATCTATTGTTAGTATTCTATATTACAAATTGAAAAAAGTAATAATAAAAACAATCTCACATTTAGAAAAATTACTAAATTCAATTAAGATCCTTTGAATAATATTTAAACAAAAAACGTATATCTTTTGATTAATTGAGGTAAACATTTATGCATTCATAGGCAACCCTACAGATTGGAACAAATCTTGAACTTAGTGTTTCTATTTTAAAAATTTGTATTCAGATCGAAATAAAATCTACTTTTTTACGAACTCTTTTATGCAGCAAAAGAAGAACACAAAAAACTCACAAATCAAAATTAGACATCCAACTTTCTCCTTTCCGGCTCATTAGAGACTAATAACAAAAGAAAAAAAAACAGGGAAAAAAGGAAAGAGTCAACCAAAACCATTTCTTTTCTTATTCTTTCTTCGTCTTTTTTAACCAGCATGTTTCGAAGCCAATTTAGACTTCATTATCAGGGACTATTTATATGAAAAATACGAGTATGCACGAAAAAATTATATTAATTAAATTCAATTATAACTTGAATATAAAAATACATAAAGTAATTATTCTTGGGTCTATCTTTCCACTTTCTGCGATGTAGCCAATTTCAGTATTTTTCTAATCGAATAAAATCCCTTGATATTGTTTACCAAGCCCCCAATCATATCCATTTAATTTTTCTCAATTACAAATAAATGTCACTGAAATTTTTCCTTCTGCTTTTTCTTCGTAAAAGAGTTTATAAGAAAGTAGATTTCCTTTCGATCTTAATAAAAGATTTTTAATTTTGAAAATACCTAATTCATGACATTTTAGAAAAATGATGGAAATGACGGTAGATTCTAAAAGATTTCAAGGAACTTAACAAGATTTTGAATTATTTCAATAAAATGCCGAAGATTTCTGACAATTTTTTCAATTTTGAAAGAATTCCAAAGAATTTTAGTAGAAACTTTTCAAACAATAATGTGCTAAATATTTTTAGTTTACTCGATAGAAAGCCTAAAAATTGATTTTTAAATACACGTATTTTTTGAGAATGAATTGCACAATTTCAAAATGAAGCTATTTTCCCGTTTCCAATTATAGTTTCAAAATTGTAATCACGTTTTAAATGTCTCCGATCTTTTATGTCATCCAGTGACAAAACAGTTTTTCTATAATTTTATGACTTAAGAGTTTAATTTCTACATTTAAATTGATTAATAATGGAAGATTATTAAATATACATCAATATGTGACAAATTAATTACCCTTGAAGTGTAACACGGGTTTATTATTAGAAGAACCATATTTTGAAAGTGAGTTCATGAAATTTTTTTGAAGAGGTCAATCAACATATTTTAATGAAAATAAGTTAAAAGTGGAATTTCATTGGCATAAACCATTCAGTTTGGCATCCAAAAACATCATTGTTAGCTAACCTTGCTATCCGGCAACACAAAATTTATTTTCATTAAGTGAAGTTAGTTGTAAGAAGGAAACTAACTATTGTATTAAATGTCTTCATATTTACACTGTGTACTTTAAAAAATTGATTTATTATTGAATAATTTAAGAGTCTGAATAAAAATTTTCAAAATTTAAGATTTATAGGTTTGAGCTTTTTAATTTCATCTGTTGAATTCCACGGCAAGGTCCGCAAATTTATTCGCTTTGTAACTTTGAATTTTTCTCTGAAGTGAAAGGTTTGATAAAATTCAAATTTAGAGAGTACCAAAAGAAGTTTTTGGAAAATATTGGGAGACAGAACTTTACTTATCCATATCTAAATAAACTTAATGTCTTTTGTTCCAATACGAAAATAATAGTCAAGTTCAGAACATTTTGGTCTTTGATGTGTTACTTAATTGAAACAATGTCGTCATGTGACTGATAACATTCACTGATATACATCGCATGACAATTACATATGTGAGAAAAGTTGTACCAATCAAAATAATATACTTGCTGTGAAACTATTATGAAACTTGTACATATAGATTATTTTCAAAATATTCATGTATTAAAAAATGTTCTGACCTTTAAATCGGAAGTAAACTAAAATTCAGCAAGAAATATGTCTCAATTTAAGACATCAATATTTGAATTTCAGAATTTGATCATACGTTTTCTCAAATTCAGATAAAATTTACTTGAATCCAGATTAATTTTTGCTAAATTTAAGTTTAGTTCTTAATTGAATGTCAAAGCAATTGAAAGGTGTAACAATTTGAAGCATTCTTGTTGACTGTGTTGTTTAAAATTATCAATGTAAACATGTATCAACCACATGCGCAGTTTAAATCGTGAAACTCGACTTCGTACCTTGCGTGCAATATAATGTTTGCCAGGAGTTTCCTTCACTATTTGTACATTTTCTTGGCTCAATTTTCTGCCTTAGAATTATCGCATTGCCAGCAAGATATGATATTACTAAATATAATAATAATTAATTATTGGTCAATTGAAACTAGAGACTCATTATCTTTATTGCTGTATATTATTCATGTGTATAAAGACACCAAATATACTTAAAAGAAAAGACAAATCCCTTTTTTATTAGTATATGTTTTTAACAAATTAAAGAAACAATAATTCCAAATCCTTTAGTATCCTAGAAAAAAATTATCGTATCTAAAAAGGCTGAATTTTTCTTCGTTTTTTCAAGTCTAAGATTTACACGTCTTTTTGCAAGTATTTATCAGAGAAAATTAATATAATCTTCTCTGGCTTTTATCCAAATAATGTGACCGTGGACCTGGCACTGAATTTATAATTTTGTGGGTTGCAACTATTTTTGATGCAATTGCAAACGTGCAGGAAAAAGCAAATAAATGTGCATTAGGAAATATTCTAAATGATCTTAGAATCTTTATTTTATAACCAACAAAAAATTGTGCAGTCTTATAATTAAAAAAAAAAGTGAAAGCTTTACGATTCATTTATAAAAATAGTATTCAGTAAACAAATACATGTTATGTAAGCCATCTGAAATTGACAAATAGCATCCGCTTCTTTTGAAATGAAGAGACTTTTACGAGCTTTCATTTGTAAAAAACATAGAATCGTGAATCATCTTTTTTTAGTAGTTAACCTAGACCTATATTTTTTCTATATGACTAAGTAAAATTTGTTTCGAGTTTGACTAAGTCAGTTGACTTGCTTGTTTACATTGTGACTCACCACCAACAAATAAAATTCCAGACAATGCAAGTATAATTTCATGTTTTGTTCTCAACCTTAAACAGAAATTGATAATAATTCATTCAACGTACAAAGTGCAGCTTTCATAAAAAAAAACCGAAGTTGTGGAATCTCAATGTACAAAGTACACCTTGAAAAAAACTCCGATCGTTTGCAGTGAATAAGCATTTTAGCAATTATGAATCTGATACTCCAGGTCCACGTGATATTGTTCCACGTTGGTTTGTAAATTTTTCCCGATGACATTTACGAAGAACGTTGATGAGGCAGAACATTTTTTATGAGTCATTTTTTATCATTTCACTTCTTAGCAATCTTGTCAATTTTTTAATTTGTGTGAAGAAAATAGGAAATTTGCGTTTATAAATGACAATTTGTGAAAGAATTCAGTAAATTATTGTGATTCCTATATCGAGGTGTGCACAAGCAGACAATTGTTATCTGATTTGAACCTTTTTCTTTAGAAACGGAACCAATAAAATTTCACATCAAACTGTTATAGCCATTTTTTGAAAACATTTTGAATTATTTCTTTATTTAACAACAAAAATGAAAAAAATTTGATTTTTTAAGTATACCGCTTTCTAACAAATACTTTGATTCATTCAAAAATACATAGAAAACATGAAGCAACTATCTAAAAAAGATGTTCAATAGCAACGCAAATCTTTGAAAATTCATTGAATTTTCTGCATATAAATATGTGTATTAAAATGGTTTAAATGATCCGTGTTAATAAATGCACTATTTAGCTATGTATTTTTGGACGCATTCAAACTTGGTTCATTCAACGCAATCAACTGTAAATAACTAGCTTCTTAATTTTTTAAGACATTTCGTTGACAATAAATAATTTTTATTTTTAACAATGATTGTATACACAAATTTTTATAATGTTATGTCTTTATGAATAAAATTCCGCTTTTTTAAATGGCATTACCAGCCAATTATTTAGTAAGTTAATTAATAAATGCATTAATTGGCTCTTGTTCAGCATTTAAACTTTGTTCTTTTAACTCCACGATTCTTATTGTTATTACCAATGTTATGAACAAATATGGTTAAGAAACATAATTAATTGTTAAAATCCTATATTATATACTGTGCATGGATACGTTAATTAAATTATTAATGACAATAATAATAGTGGATCGTTCTTGAAGTGTCTAAAAAAAGTTTAAATATTGAAAAATAGCCAAATAAGGTATTTGTCAATTAAGTTTGTTTAAACAGTTATAAAATGATATATATTCATAGCAAAAAGTCATTGCTAAATAATTGGCGGTTAATTCCGTGAAAAAAGCAGAATTTTATTTATGAATACATAACATGGTAACAATTTATTTAAAAAATTGTTAACAATAAAAAATGTTTACTGTCATCAAAACGGCCTTGTAAACGTAGAAGTTAGTTACAGATGATTGAGTCAAAAGAACCATGTTTGTACGTCCGAAAATAGAGAAATAGTGCATTTTTTAATTAAGATTGTTTAAATAATTATCAATTTTTATTGGATGACTAAATATGATACTTAGATTTAGTGAGAATAAAGTGATGAATCGCCGTCAATCCTCACGAAATTATTTTCATTCACGTATTTGTTTATAACAAATTCAATACATTTTTGAACATTTGAGTTGCTATTGAACATCTTTTTGGATAGTTGCTTTATTTTTTCTAGGTCTTGTTGAATGAATCCAAGTATTTGCAAAATGACTTAATAAAAGAGATTTTGAAAATAAATTTTGTTTTATTTACTTTATTTAAAAATAAAGTTGAAAAATGTTGTAAAATTTAATATATCGTTGCTTTATTAACAGGTAATTAAATCAAAATAATTGATATTTGCGTGTGAAATTGATAAATAAACATTCGCAAAATATAACTTGAAAGTTTTTTATAAGTTAATAATTTGTTATCAACAATTGTATGGTTATAACCAATGGTAGGGGGTTTTGCATGGCTTTGGATATTTATGAAGTGATTTCCGTTTCCAATACAATTTAAAGTAACACGTTAAAATTAAAAAACAAAAATAAATGTATTTCTCATTGCTATGAACAAATTTTAAAAACAAATGCGCAGTTTGAGTATAATTTCTGAGAGTTTGAGGTACTTTTTTTTTAAAAACGTGCTTTGATTGGCAAGGCAGGGATGCTTGAGAGAACTATATTACCATTTCATTACAATTTTGTCATCGTTGTAAATAAATTTCATAAACAAAGGCGCCGTTTTAGCAACTTTTAAGAGTTTCAGTTCCTTTTTTTAAAACATTTTTTGCTAGGCTTTCTAGTGATACTTCAGTGAACTTTATTGCCATTTCATGATAAATGTGATTATTATAAACAAATGTCCAGATTGTGTAATTGTTTAATGTTTGAAGTCCTTTTTTATTGTCCTTTCATGAAAATTTTGTGATTGATATAAACAAATTTTATAAACAAATACGCCGTTTTAGAAATTTTTAAGAGTTTCAGTTCCTTTTTTTTAAATATGTTCTGCTAGGCTTTCTAGTGATACTTTAGTAAACTATATTGGCATTTCATGACAAATGTGATTTTTATAAACAAATTATATAAACAAATTCCCAGCTCAAGCAATTTTTTTTAGTGCTTGAGGCACTTTAAAAAAAAACTTATTTTGTTTGACTTGCTAGCTATGATTCACTAAACTATATTGTTATTTCATAACAGCGATTGTTGTTAACACATTTGATAAAAAATTGCAGGATATCACATTAATGCAGTTCGGTGTTATTACATTTTTCAAACTGTGCATTTGCATTTGCCATTGTTTATAACAATACAGTGGTTAATAATAAATGATTCATTTTCAAAATAAGATATCAACTTATGCTTCGCGAATGTTTATTTGCCGATTACACACTAATATCAATCATTTTAAATTACGTATTATTGTAACAACCATATCTTAAATTTTTAAATTTTTTCCAACTTTATGTTTAAATAAAGTAAATAAAAAATAGTGTCTTGGCTCACCGGGAAGTATTTGTCCTGCGTTCACCAAATTTCGGTGAACCTAGCCGCCTTTTTCTTGCTCCCCTGGGCTCACCAAAAATATTTGTTCTACGCTAACCGAATGTTGATGAACCTAGACAAGGCCAATAAAAAATGTTTTAAAATCGGCCTCAAGGTATCTCTTAAAAACAATGATAAGAATTTTTTTCGTAATTATGCCCCACTGTCGCTATTTTTAAAAATAAATCAGATATGAGAAACTTACATAAAATAAGAAAATTTGAAAACAGCTGAAAACTAAGTTTAAAAAACGATACCAAGTGTAATTGTTGAAACTGGTATTCAGAATAAGAATGATAATTGAACAATAATTAGAGTGACTCACAGATGTGAAAGTATGTATACAAGAGTAAAAATCAGCTGCTCTCGATTCTTGTGTTTCCTCGAAGCACAATTATTCACTCACAAAGCCTGTTCTGAATGACGAGATAATTCTTTTCCGAATGGGAGCCCGAAATATCTTATTGTTTACATTATCAACCAGGAAACCGTGAGTTCAGAGAGCTTCCGGCACTGGAGAGTCAACAATTGCAAAAAGTGTTAAAAAAATAGAGAAAGGTAGTTGAACGTGTACATACGTTGAGTTTGGCGCGCACAAGTTGAATAGAAAGGAAAAGACGCACGACTCTTACGACTGCCTCGCTTATACTGAATCATAGTGAATCGAGAATGATCAAGAAGCAAACGCAAACCGAGGCTTATCGGCTTGACCGTGTGACGTTTCTCGTGGGGAAACACGCGATGTTTTCGCAAAAGGCCTTTTTCTATTGGCTGAAATGTCTCGAACGAGAAGACAAGCCTCTTTTACGAATAAAAAACCAACTTGAATGACCTCCTTTTTGTTGGGTTAGGATTAGAATTTAGATTAGAATCTGATAGATGTTGTGGGAGATGGAGGCTCGTCTCTTCGGCTCCCTCCCACGCCTTCTTGAAAAGAAAACAAGTTTATGAAATATTATGAGGAAATTGCGGGACTTGCGTAAATTAATAACTTGATTTGGTATCATGTTTTGGCCAGAAAAAATTATTTGTTTGTAATATAATGAGTATGTTTAATTGTTTATTAGGGTGCCCCATGAAAATTTGAATTTTTTTATTCTGCAAATGGTACCCCCCATAGAGTCTTTCCTTGGGTGAAAAAATACTGCCGCGAGTCTTCTTTTATTTAAAGAAAATTGTTCAGTGATCTCGCTGGGTTGTTTTAGGTCTGAAAATGAATTTTCTTAGCTTTTGATTTCATATAAATACAAATTGAAGGCTAAAATATTATTTGACGCCTGGAAAGTATTTGTTATTTTTATTGAGCAAAGTCAGTGAATTTAAAACTGGTCAGGGAAAGTCAGACAATGTCAGGGAAAACCTGACAGAAGTTGAAATTGATTCGATTATTTTGTTGAAAATTCAACAATTTTGTTAAATACTAATTCTTTTTGATTGAAAATTCGTTTTATTGGATCGAAAATTGATCTATTTTGGTAGAAATTGCATATTTTCGGATTAAAAATCACAACTGTTTGTTTGACAATTAATCTGTTTTGGTTGCGGATTCAACTATTTTGTTGAAAAGTCGGCTTTTTTGGTTGAACTCAACTTCTTTTGGTTTAAAATTATTATTTTTTTGATTTAATATCAACTATTACGTTTTTTGTTGAGAATTCATCTTTTTTGGCTGAAAATTTAACTACTTTCTTGAAAGTGGATTTACTTTTTAATTTTTGTCTTCAAAATTGAACTATTTTGTTGACAATATTTTTTTTTAATTTAATTTTTTCATTGAAAATTCAACTATTCAGTTGAAAATTCCTGTATTTTGTTGAAAATTATTATTTTTTTGTGGTGGAATATTAATCTTCTCAGTGACTAATTCATCTTTTTGATAAAAAATTAATTTATTTGGATGAAAACTCATGTAGAAAACAATTCTTCTTGATTGAATTTCTAAATTGAAAATTAATTTTTAACTGAAAATTGAACTATTCTATTTTAAGTTGAATATTTCGTTAGAAACTCGTCTTTTTGGTAGAAAAGTAATCTCATTATTTGAAACTTCATCTTCGTGGTTAAAAATTCATTCATGTGGTTGAAAATGTAACTATTTTGTTGATATTTCGAGTTTTTTTGCTATTGAAAATTTATTTGTTAACATTTTAACTATTCTATTTTTCGTTAAGAGGTTATATTTTTTGGTTGAAAATTCAACTACTTATAGTTGAAAGTGGGACTTCTTTGTTGAAAATTCATTTTGCTTTTGGTCAATGATTTATCATTTTAGTTGATAAATCTTTTTTTCAATTTAATTATATTTTTTAAATAATTTTTTTTCTGTTCAAAATAAATTTTTTAGCTGAAAATTTAATTATTCCATGTTTGGTTGAAAATTCAACTATTTGGTTGAAAATTCCTTCAAAAATTCAAATATTTGGTTGAAAATTCATGTATGTTGATCAAAAGTAATATTTTGTGACAGAAAATTGATCTTCTTGTTTAAATTATTGATGTTATTTTGTCGAACGGGGTAATTAATTAATTTCTGATGTTAAATATTGCCGATCACTGGTCCAATAATTTTTGGACAAACGAGAAAAATCTGCCTTGGCCCGGATTTTAGCCGGGAAGTTTTTAAATTTACTATAGTTACTATTAGATTTGAGTTTCAAATAAATTTAAATGTTAAAAGTATTTAAATCTTAAAATTTTTAATTCCTTAATTTACTAATGCGTAAAAATTGAAATTGTGTACAATACGATTTATTTTTCACGATTTTTCATCTAGATATGCTTTTAATTATATGATTGAAGTTCTGAATGTTCAAATGATCGAAATATTTTATTATTGGCTTTGTAAAATAGAAACATTGCTAAAATATTCATATATTTTTAAATAAATGAAAAAATGCTCAAATTTAGAAGGAAGAAAAATCCTCCCAAAGTAGAATTAATTAAATGTAAAAAAACAGGTAAATTAAGTCTTAATTAGTTGAATTTTTAGTCATGTCAAGATAATAATTGTGAAAAATTTTCATGTTTGCATCAGAATAGGTTAATAAATAATTAAACCTCAATTATTGCAATTAAATAAATTAAAATTGGGAGTAATCGGGCTGTGACGAGTTAATTTCGTAACTGTAACTGTTACTGCAACTGTAACGAGTTTCCTCTTTATATAAACTGTAACTATATAGATAGTTCCCTTTTTGAGCAACTTTCCAAAGCGTTTGAATTTCTATTTTTTAAACTTTAAAATTTTGTAAACCAGGTGAAGGATTCTAAAAATTGAATTCTATATTAAAAGTAGATTCAGAAATCATGGAAAATGTATCATTTTTGGCACTTCATTGGACCTGTAGCCTAGAATTTTTAACTGATTCGTCTTAAATTTTTAGGATTAATTTACCATATGATGCACCAGTGCTCCTTTTCACGAAATTTTGATTCATTAATTATTTTTAAAGATATTTCACTTTTTATGCAAAAAAAAAAAGATTTCATAATAATTTAATAATACCTAGAGCCTACACTACTCTACCGATTGATCTGGATTATATGGATTATATGGATGTTATACTGATTTGTACAAAATTTAAACATAACTCTGTTAGATGAATGAATCCTGATTTTTTATCGCTGTCCTGATTTTGTCAGTTTTTGTTCTATACCTATGTCTTCTTCACAATTTCTGAGAGCCTCATTGTGAGTGTTCAATTCATTTTCAAAAACATGACATGTGTTGAATTGTACTAATATTTAAAATGAAAGGAAAACATTGAATTGCCTGAAAAGTTGGAAGTTTTGAATAGTATTAAAAATAATTAACATATTGTGTAGATTGTAATAATTATTTATATAAAAATTTTGACCTCGAAAACGTTATTTGTATAATTTATAAACATAGGGAGTGAACAGACAATTTTATTATTTTGTTAAAAATTCAACAATTCTGTTGAAAACAAAAAAGTCCATCTTTTTGGTTAAAAGTTGAACTGTTTTGTAGAAAATTCGTCTTTTTCGGTTGAAAATTCAACTATTTGGTCAAATATTAACTTTTTTGTTGAAAATTATTATTTTTTTGGTTAAAATTTAATTTTTTCAACTTAAAATATAATTCTTCATTTTTTTGGTAGAAAACTTACCTTATTAGTTGAAAATTCATCTTATTGGTCGAAATTTCAACTATTTGGTTCAAAATTTAATTTTTTTATTGAAGATTCATCATTATAGTCAAAAAACTTATTTCTTCGGTTAAAAATTTGACTATTTTGTTAAAAAATCTTCTTTTATGGTAGAACATTAATATTCTTGGTGAAAAATTTATCTTTTTGGTTAAAAATTCATTTCTATGGTTGAAAATTTGTTATTTTATGGTTAAAAAATATTTTTTGTTAACTGTTAATATAACTATTCCATTTTGGGTTAAATTTTTTTTTAAATTGAAAATTAATGTATTTTATTGAAAATTAATCTTTTTTGGTAGACAATTAATCTTCTTGGTCGAAAATTCAGCTTTTTGGTTGAAGACTCCACAATTTAGTTAAAAATTCATTTATTTGGTTAAATATTTAACTATTTTATTGAAAATCAATATATGTTGTTAAAAATTCACCTTTTTTGCTAGAAAATTAATCTTTTTAGTTAAAATTTCTTTTATTGAACATTAATTTATTTAGTTGAAATTTAAAAGAAAAATGTGCAGCAGTCAGGCAAAATGAAAAATTAGTTAGGGGAAAGTCAGGGAAAGTTAGGAATTTCGAAATTGGTATTTTGTAGCAACCACGTTTATAATATAATCTCGGGAAGTTCTTTAATCCATTTAATAAATTAGATATTTTTCTAAATTACTTCGAAAACTTTCATTGAACAAACTATGCTGATTGTACTGATAACTTTTCACTTGGAGGAATTTTTGGCATCGTAGATATTTTGGTGAGATCATTATTTTTGATGAGTAATATACCTAGATTGTATATAATTTATATACCTTATCGCTTTATGTGTGTGGAAATCGAGAAAACACTCAATAACAGTTTTGCGTTTGTGCGGTTTCCTTGTGGTAATTTCTTATCTTTTTCAGCAAGCAAATAATAAATTTGCTTTCAATAATAGATTTAAAATAAAAAAAAAGAGAGACGTAATTTCGCGCAATATCTGTTTATTCTCAGAAAGAATAAACATATATGTATAACATTTGTTAAAAAAAAATAAACGCAGCTCACTTCTGAGAGCAACAACATATTATCAAACTTATACCTAGAAGAGAATGCACGTGCCATGACACGTGATGTTTTCGTTTACACATGCATCGTGCCAATTATTGTTAATCGTCTGCGGAAGCATACGAAGTCTTATCCGAAAATCCCACGCATTATGGCAATAGCATATTCCTTGACTCGAACTGGCGAGCATTATACTGACCATTTTATACTTTTTTGTTATCTTGCCTTTTGTATTGTTAGGATGCGCTATATTACCTCACCGAGTTCATTGTTCAGGTCAGTGACCTAATACTCTACTCAGCATCTCCAGCACCATGATAATCACCTCAAAAAAATGACAAAAAAGTTTTAATTTTGTTTCAGGTCATTTTCTCACAAATTCAGTTTGAACTCCAGTTATGTCCACTCTCTTGATCAATGTCAAAACTGAAAAACATTTAAATTTCTGTCAATATTCGTATTGCTCAATATGAGGCAATTATGGTTCAATTTTGTTTCAATACATTTTGATGCTGTTTCTTTGTTAAAAATGAAACTTTGTATTTTCTGTGTATCTATTTAAATAAGAGTCTTAAGTTTGACCTGATTTGTTCAACACCCCATCAATAAAAGCGACCTAATTTTAAAGCTCCCAAATTGTAACGCTTTCGAATCGCCTTAACATAAAAACAACCTAATTTAAATGCGCACGAAGTTAACTCTATTCCTGTTTTCACATTCCAAAAATTAAGAAGCTAGATTTAAACTGTAAGATTTTTAACTAAAAGTTATATCAAGATTTGCGGTAGTAAATCAACGCGAAATACTAAAAAGAGTAGAAAAAAGATTCTAAATAATCATCCGTGTTTGACACGTTACCAGTAAAAAGTAACGCTTTATAACGTTACCATTCCTTAAAATTTGTAACGCGTTTTTTCAAAAAAAAAAGAAAAAAAAACGCGTTCCGATCCTGCAGAAAGCAATGTGTTATCATCGCGTTGCTTGTTTTTTTAATACATTTTTTAATATGTCATTTTAAATTCCCAAAACCTTTAGAGAGCCTTTTATTTTTTTATTGGAAAGTGTTTTCAAAATAAAAAATTATATATTTCAATTTACATATGTAAATTAACAAAGAATTTTGCATTAATAAACTGTAAACTGTTTTTATTTCACACTATTATCAATTCTAAATCACAAAATTGGCATAGAATTTCTTTTTCCTTTGATAAAACTAGTTTCACAAAAAGTTAATCTCTCGAACGAAATATTTTAACAATAAGAATAGATTATGTGACACGTATAAATATTTTCGATTTGAAAAACATTTTCCACAAAGTTGCAGATATTTGAATCTTGACATCTATTTTTAAAAAAATCACAATTCTTTTTTAATTCTATAGTTTTTTTTACATAATTCAGATATTTAACTTTTCTTCACGGATTCTGGTGCGTCTTACTGATAGAATACCTTCCTTATATCAGCAGATTTTTTTTTAATATTGCAAAAAATAAAAAAGATGGGATGTTGCAGAAAATCTTCTTAGAACCTATCTTTTTTATTTTTTGCAATATTTTTTAAAAGTTTCTGCTTAAGGAAGGCATTCTATTAGCTTTATGTGGGCATAAGCACTTTTTAAGCCAGGAGAATTGTTGTTTTTTTTTTTAAATATAATTTTAGAATTTTTCTCGTAAACGATGCAAGAGATCACAAAAAAAGCAAGAGGCATTTTTTGTTGAACGATTTTAGACGTGCAAACTTTTTTGTTAAAATTTGTTGCATCTTTCGTTGTTTCCGAGAAAAATGCAATAATTTTTCAAATAAAACTATAAAATTTGAAAGACAAAATTATGATCTTTGAATAGGTAATTTATTTCATTATTTTCTCGATTTGACCATTTTTGTGCATTTTCAAGTACTATCTAAGCTTCGTAAGCATACCTTTTTAATTTTCGTAAGAAAAGTGAAAAAGAAATCAGTTTGCGATATATGCGAATAATAAAATTTGTTAACTCAAATAATAATTTTTTCATTTTTTTAATGTAAAAGATACATATTTTAAATAGGAAGCAGAAGATAATACCTGATTTTTAAATATTTTGTTCTTCTTATTCCAAAGGACGTTTCAACGCTATCAGAATTTTTTTAGTAAATGATTTGTATTATTCTATAGTTCTATTATAGTTCTATAGATCTACAGTTACCTAAAAATTCTAACGCGTTAACGCGTTACCGTTACTAAAAAAAATGTAACGTTCCGGGTAATGCATTACAACTAACAGGTCACTGTCAAATACTGATACCCATATATATGAAACGAAATCTTTATTAAAGGAAGAAGTGCGAGAAATAAAAAAAATCGCTACAGGGAATTATCATCTGTAAAATAAACAATTTTGAACACTAAAAGTGGAATATCTCAATTTATGAGATAGCTTAATATAACTTGATGGGTATACCAAAGTACAAAAATTCTGTAATTTTTGAGGATTTTTATTGAAAATTAAACACATTTAATTTTACGATTTTACATATTAATAATTGAAAATCCATTATTTGAGAAAAAAGAGTTAAAAACGTGAAGTTTGAAATGCAGACCAAGGTGTATAGCTTACACACTTCTACCAAATGGATTCATTCTTTTTTTTAGAAAGATGTCATCATATTCTTAAAGTAGTTTTAATAAATTTGAAATAAATAGATTTATAATGAATATTGTTAATTTTTTAGTATTTTTTTTTGACGATTTTTAACATGCAGACGTTGCAGATGCACCTGCAGCAAAAACATATGCCGCCTTTTCAGGAGAAAGTGATCCAATACCGTAGAGTGATAGGTTTGGATTTATTTAAAAAAATTAACCATTTTCAAAATATGCAGAAACAATCCTATCACCGACTAAAATATCCTGAGTTTGTACCAATTTTTTAGATTAAGTTATTGGAAAGTAACTTCTATAATTGCAATTTTGATTAATCGAAAATTAATTAAAAATTTGCTCTTTTTTGGTTAAAAATGCAACTGTTTGGTTGAATATTAACTTTTTACTTGGAAAATTCATCATTTTAGTTGAAAATTCATCTCTTTAGTTGAAAATTCACTTTTTTTGTTGAAAATAATTTTTTTTACTGCCCGTGTGGAAATCGAGAAATTTCTTCCTGACTCCATTCTTGGGCCAAGCCGGGGGCCTCTAGCCTGGCCCTAGCTTGTAATTTATAATGGCGCGAGGTAGAACCCGG
>JAABKJ010002389.1:0-28181 GCA_011634705.1 Andricus grossulariae | reverse complement strand
GCGCGCATGCGCGCGGTAGGCCTGTGTGCGTTCTCACGCATTACCCCCGAAATCTAAACGTCGCAGGAGTGGGAGCCTCTTTCTCGTTCGTATCTTTGGAGTTCCCGATTCTCGTGATTCTCGTATCTTTAGAGTTCGAATGTACTCCCTGCTTATCCCGTTATTGCTATCACCTTCCCCTTCTATTACATTCCTCTTTTCACCTAACACCTTATTTTCCACTCCTCCCAACAGTCGCTTAAAGTACAGGGTCCACTCATCCATCTCGATTTCCTCATTGATGCCCTTCCTTATTCATCGTTCCATATTAATTCCCTTCCTTTCTTGATTGATTTTTCCACCTCTTTCATATACCTAATTTGCTCTAACTGCCTTTTATCACTTGACAATCTTTCATGTTCTCTCTTTTCCCTATTATATTCCTGTTACCCTATCTCCCCTTCTCTCCGCTTTCAAAAAATTTTAAAAGCGCGTCCACATCTTCCCTTTCTAGTCCTCTAATCTCCTCGTTCTCCATTCTTTCTTTGAATTCTCTCAACTTATCCTCTCCCCAACTAACCATTTTTGCTTTCCTTTCGCCAGTTCTTTCCCTTTTTCCGCTATGCCGCTTCCATTGTGAGCATCTGAATGTCGCTATTAGTGGGAAGTGTTATGAGCCTATTTCATTACCTACTTCCACTTTATCCATTCTCTTCCTTATTCTTTCTTCTGCTAGAATGTAAACTATCACGATATCCCCTCCACCTATAAAAATCACTTCCCCTCCTTCATCTCCCCTTATATTTCCATTGCAGATAAACCACCCCTTCCTTCCTAACAGGTTCAAAAGAGGTTTAGCCTCCCGATTTATCTCCCTGGGCTTGGAATTTCTTCGAAAAGTTTCGCTTTCTTCATCCCATATCTCTCCCCCTAACTCTCCTGCCCACACGTTTAAGTCTCCTTCTATCAAGACCAACTCTTCATTCCTTTCCTCCATCCATTTCCTTAATACTCTTTATCTTTCCTCTTATCCTCCCCTTCTATACACACAAACGATCGCCACAAACTCATTTCAGTTCTCCTTTCTTTCTCACTCTCTATCTGTGTACTCTCTATACTATCCAGTTTCCTGAATAGCTCCTTTTTCTCGGCCTTCCACAGAGTATCCCACTCCTCCCATTTCTTTCTCATTTTTTTCACTTCCTGCCTGACTTCTTCCCTATGTGTCCTCTCAGAGTCATCTAATGAGCTTCTCGAGGCCTTCTAGATTACTCCTCCTTGACCTCCTTTAAGGTGGTGTTCTCTACCTCATCTTCTTGAGTGATTTCTCATTTTTCCCCTCCTCATCTAACTGGTCTCTAACCCTTTCATTATCTCCCGACTTCTCCCCTTCGCTACTCGTGGTCGCTTGGTTATCGCCACTTATTAAAAAAACCCCTTCGCGTTCGTACTATTTAAACTGTACGCTCTTTGTAGCCTTTGCAGGTTCGTCGGTCTGCCTCTTTTGTTTGCTACCGCCCCCCCCCCCTTTCCGAGCTTCACGAATACCTCTAACTCATCACTACTTTTGTTACTTCCAATGCTACCTTCGATGTTCGCGCTCGCTTCATTCTCTTGCCTGCATTCGCTGTTAATTCTCCACCCTCTCTCTGTATCCGTCTCCTGCTGCCCACTCTCTGTCTTAGCTAGACTTCTTGTGATCGGCATTATGCCACGTATTCTTTCCTACGTCACGTTTTCTTTTCCCTCGCTTTGAATCCCCCATGCAGATCGTTAAATCTAGATCTGAAGCCAAGACTCTAAACAATCACTCAAAATCTCTCGCACTATAACTCATCACTCTTAAACCAATGTCTCTTCTCATTCATCCAACCCTCGCACTCACCTGTCACTCACCCTGCGTGAAAATACACCACTTTTCACAACCGTTCCTAACCTCAAAATCATTCTCTTCCACTTTTGACAATTATATATCATTCGCCACCTTTCTACCAACCCCTTCACTCTCACCTATTCCTTAGCTCTTGAACACTCTACTCACCGCCCTTTCTCCTCTCAAACTCCCTCTTTCCCTTCATCAAAGTCAAAAAGCACCACCAAAATCACTAACAATGGCGATCGGTACCGGAAATGGAAGCCTGCTCTGTTTATTGATACTTTCTCAAAAACACCTACAATTTAGTGTACATTCTCTCCATAGACAATAGACAATTTTTCTTTTAAGTGGAATCACTTCATTTCTTCCCTGAGAAAATATATGAGCAAAGTAAATATTGCCATTTAACTACAATTATCATGGACACGAAAAATCATTGTGAACAAATTCACTTATTTAGTTAAACCTTCGACCCAGTAGTAGAATTTTCAACCAAAGAATATAATTTTCAACCAAGAATAACATATTTAACTTTTCAGTTCAAAAAACAACTAATTTTCAACAAAAAAAGGAATTTTCAATAAAATAGTTCAATTTTCCATCAAAGAGATGAATTTTCAAACAAAAGGATGACTTTTTGCCAACGTTGTTCCATAAAAGATGAATTTTTGAAAGAGAAGAATTCTCAAAAATATGATTTTTCAACCCAGTACATAAATTTTCAGAATCTCAAAAAAAATGAATTTCGACGAATTAAAATGAATTTCAACTAATTTCATCAACTTTTAAACAAATAGTTGAATGTTCAACTAAAAATGATACATTTTTCACCCAAAATATGGTATAGTTAAATTTTCACTTACAGAAATTAATTTTCAACCAAAAAGACCAGTTTTCAACAAAATATTTATATTTGAACCAAAGAGATGAATTTTCAACTAAAATGATAAATCTTCGATAAAAAATTTATTTTTAAGAAAGAAGTTCAACTTTTAACCAAGTAGATGAATTTTTAACAAAAAGGTTTTGTAAAGAAATAGCAATTCTTAGGTGAACAGGCAACAAGGTGTGAGTATTCAAATTTTTTTTGTGTTTGTTTCTATTTTCTTATCGAAATAGGTTATTTTAAAAGAAATATCTTCTCAGCCTCTATGAATATTTCGGACCCAAATATTTTATTTTATTTTTGTACATTTCCAAAAAATCCAGGGGGTTTAAAAGTACCAAAAATAAAAAATGAAGAATTAAAAAAATCAATTCACTTCCTTATCATCTGGTCCGTCCTTCGGGGCCCAAATTAGGTGCTGGATAGCCTAACAGGGACAAAAATTTGTCTAACTTTTGAATCCGAATATTTTTTTGCACATCTATCCTGCCTCCGAATAGTTCCCCAATAATTTTCAACACGGGCTTTGTGTTGTTTGCAAGTTTATGGCTAACTCAAAGTATGCAGTAAACTTATGAAATTTCTGTAAAAAAACGAGTTCGAGTATCATGATTAGAATATGTACTTCAATTCAATCTTCACAGATGCATACATAGAAAATCATTAAGCCTCATAGAAAAACTAGTATATGAAAGAGACATTTTTGCATATTGACGGTGTAGATGATTCTTTACACTGCGGTTCTGTTTTTATGTCCTATTATAAAATTAAACATGATTGTGCGGCGAGTACCAACTGGAACTTCATTAATTTCTTCTCGGGTCAATGCAGAAATCGTGCCCCTTTCCATATTTATTTTTGCCCGTTTCGTAGCGCGATGTACATACGAGTATACATAAATCCCAGCAAGAACATTATAACTCTCCAATATTGCAAAAACGTCACCATCGGTTGATGACAATACAATGTGTTCTTGGGTTGAGAGATTCATCCCCGTGTTCATTTCAATTGGTGTATCGGCAGGAAAAGTGTATCTTCGAAGTTCGAATCTTCGTTGTAGATTTGCCTTGGAAATAAGCCAAATATATCTAAGTTGTTCAAGTCCACATCCTAATCCGTCAGAAGTAGGAAGCCTTATCGGATGAGCCAGGAACCTGGCAGGAGGAGATATTAACCTGGCACGAAGAGGAGGCTCAGTACGATCAGTAGGAGGAGACCTGGACCGGATATGAAGGAGAGAATTTGCAGGAGGAAGAGACCTCTCAGGTGAATGATTTCTTTTAGATGAATAAGAAGATCCACCACGAGGTACACCAGGAATAGGCTCGCCATTGGGTAAACTTTCAAACTGTGAACTTAACTCTGCAACAAGAAATAGAGGACTTAATTTTTCAAGTCCGGTGGTACTACATGAACCCCCTCAAGCATAAATCGATCGTACAGAGTCAGGGAAAGATAGAGAATTTAAAACTGATCAGGTTTATTAAGAGATGTCAGGAAAAAACATGAAATAATCGGGAAAATTTTTGATAAACTGAAGTTGAAGTATATTTGATTATTTTTTGAAAATTAAGCAATTTTGATAAAAAGCCATTCTTTTTGGTTAAAAATTCAACTAGTGGGTAGAAAATCGTTTTCTTACAACACAATCTTGTTGAAAATGAACATTTTTTTGGATGAAGTTTTGTCATTTCAGTTGAAAATTAATTTCCTCTTATAATATATGTGGAATTACTATTTTTGTCAGTAAAAATTGTTTTTACGTAAGAGCTTCTAAGCCCCCTGCCCTCGTAAGGATCTGAAGATATTTCCAAACCCCCTTATCCCCTCTCCCACAAATCGTCTTACGTAATTTGTGGATGACCCCTTATAAAATTCTGTTTGACTGTTTTGTCACTAAAAGTCTTTAAGATAAATTTTGAAACAAACATTGTATTGCAGTAACATTATTGATCTCGTAGGTGTAAATTTGTTTTCATATCTAAAAGAAAAATTTATAACAATAAGGGAAAATTCAAAATTGGTCAAGGAAAAGTCAGGGGATTTTGTAATTGGGATTTTGTAGCAACCCTGATTTAGGTTAGCGGTCAGATCCTCGTTAGAGCCATTAACTTCACTAGTAAGTGTACCTCAGCCTGGGATTGCTGATTCAGATATTGCAAAATAAAGTACAAATTTTATTTATCATGATAAGTTTAATATTTGTTTCTTATTTTGCATTGCATTTTATCCTCAAATACCCTGAAAAATGTATTATTTCAATAGATTTATATCATTAAAATTCATAATATGCATTGGTATTGAAACGAACGTATTGGGATTGTCTTCTTTTTCTAATTTAAAAAATTGCACATCCTATCAAAAAAAATAATTTGTTATTAAACATTTAATTGCAACTTGTGTCGTATTTCCATATATTTAATTTTTTTGTTGTATTTTTGCGATTTGAACGAAAAATACGCATCCTAGCGTAAATTGGTCCTAAGAAAAATGTTATAACAAAAGTTTTTAACAAATTTGTAGTGTGGCCCGTTCTATTAAAATATTTCCAATTACAACATAAACGAAATCATAACATGCTATAGATATTTAAGAACACACTCAGAAATTAACTTTCAAGAGTTTTTAAGGTCTATAATGGCTGTCCTTGACAGCGAACTGCGCATGACAAATCATGTGGACGCCACTGGCAGCGTGGTCGGTGGTACATCATTTTGCAACAGCTGTTAGCAAAACTATACAAGACGCCGCATTTTTTAAATTATATTTACTGATAGTCTCATTAGAGATTGGATTATTAGTGGAATTCGAGATGCATATTTAAAAAAATCTATTATTAAAAGAAGACGATTCGGATTTGACAAAATGTATTAACACATGCAAGTCAGCCGAATCAGACAATATGCCAATGCAGAAAAAGCTTTTCGTGAATTAAAAGAACTTGTAATCAAATATCCAGTTTTATGATATTATGATGTTAATAGAACTGTGACATCAGGTGTAGATGCTTTTAAAAATCGTTTATAGGAAAAGCTTTGCAACAGAAAAAGATCGTATATATTCTCAAATTGAAAAGAAGTTATTAGCTATTGCTTAAAAAGACTTTTTAAATTATAAACGTAATAGATATTATTATAACACTATAATATTTACCAATAGAATTAACGATTATTGCCAAGGTGAAAACCAGAGTATAAAAGACCCTCATTCTTTCCAAGTAGACGAAAAAATGATTAATGTATATTATCTACTCATTACCATCTAGCTTTCTCTTTTTTATTTTATTTGGTTAACAGTCTAACAAAAGAATATTCTAATGCTCCATTAAAGACTATACAATTCATCCTATTGTCCTTATCACACAGAGTGTAGGCGTCAAGATTATTCTGTTGAGTTATTTACATTTAGACTCAGTTTCAAGGATAAAAATTAAATGAGTTCATTCGTTAAACCTGGAGTACAAAATTCAGTAAATTCTGGCAAATTTTTAAAACTTCTCACGTCATATACTTTTCGAAAAATCAGAAATATCTCCAGTATGGGTCATTTGATGTGGAATTGTATAAGCCTTCTAAAAGATTTTTAAAAAGTCTATTTTTTATTTTCGACCCAATTATCGCGTTTCAAAGTTTTTTTCAAATTGAAGCTCATTAAATTTTGCCGAGGCATGTGGAGGCCTATTTTTGAATAACATTTGACTAACTTGTTAGTTGAGTGGAAAGATGACAAAAAAAGAACCATAATTTTTTATATTTGTACTACGTACTTTGCTTAGTTTATTGATCTTTTCTCAAAAACACATACAGTTAATACATATACTCTCCATGAACAATAGACTATTTTTCTTTTTAGTGGAGTCACTTGTTTCCTTCCCTGCAGAATGATATTATCAGAGCAAATATTGCCAAATAACAACAATTAGCATTGTTGTAAGCAATTATTGCAAGGAAATTTTCTTATTTTTAAGTTTTGAAAGTATAAAATTAAAGAAATAGGAAATAAACATTAAAAATCGAAAATTGTTTCTCTTTGTGGAGTTGACAACGATGAATGATCAATTTTCAACCAAGTTACATGTAAGATTTCAATCCGACCTTGGATCAGCAACAATATTATGTATTATTTGTACATTTTTTTTAATAATTGTGTAGATGATTGCTTACACAATGGTTTAGTTTAGATACTGTACTATAAAAGTCCACATGATTTTGCGGCGGGCACCTACTGGAACTTCATCGATTTCTTCTCGGGTCAATGCCGAAACCGTACAGCTTACCATGTTTATTTTCGCCCGTCTTTTAGTGCGACCTTCATATGTATAAAATCCAACAAGCACATCATGACTCTCCAATATTGCAAATACGTCACCATCGGATGTTGATAATACAATGTATTCTTGGATTGGTATAGGCGTATACATATTCTTTCCTATGCAAAGTTCAATTGGTTTATCGGCAGGAAAGGTGTATCTTCGAAATTCGAATTTCCGGTCAAAGTTCGTGCGGGGAATAAGCCGAATAAATCTGAGTTTTTCAAGTCCACATCCGAATCCGTCAGGAGAAGGAAGCCTTATAGGATGAGCCAGGAACCTCTCAGAAGGAGTTCTGGAACTGGCACAAAGAGGAGGCTCAGTAGGTGGAGACCTTGACCGGGCGTAAGGGAGAGAATGTGCAGGAGGAAGAGACCTCTCAGGTGAATGATTTCTGTCAGATGAATAAGAAGATCCACTACGAGGAACACCAGGGATAGGGGCACCGTTAGGTAAGCACTCGAACTGTGAACCTAACTCTGCAACAAGTAAGGTAGGTTTTAATTTTGTTCTTAGTACGCTGGTAGTTTATGAACCCCCATCTAGAAATCGATCCACTTGACCCTATTTCAATTTGGGTAGTGGTCAGATCCTCGCTGGACAGTGTTGTAACGAGAGCAAAGCAAGCCCAATAGGAGGCAGCAGACCGGTCGGGGGAAAAAAGTTTCAAATATGCAAAATATTTTTCTATTCTATTTGACTGCACACCAGACGTATCACGAACAGAAAAAATGTCTGAAATTAGACGTTATGTTGATCCAGATTAAAACAGACAAGTAAGTGTAGAGAAAAGTTTGATTTATTATATGGAGTCCTGCGAAAAAATGGGAACAGGACTTGCGACAGAAATTCTTTAAAACTACAAATAGATAACTCGAATAATAAGTCAGAGGCCAAAGATACGCTAATGGGTCGAATATGTCTGCAAAAGGTCAAGGAGATTAAAGCCAAATTTTGATATTGAATTTTTTTTAAATATTTTTCAAGTTAATTTTTTAAGTTAATTTGTTCCTTGAACATCACATAGAGTAGAAAGTGAGGATAAGGTTGCTACTGTAATCATAAGAGGGTTTTTTGCACCCGGCTGCCGCACCGCGAACTGCTATAGTGTGACTAAGTACCGTGTAGGTCTCATTGCGTCTATTAATAATAGTATTGTAATATGACTGTAGTTATTAATCTTTATTTAAACATACACTAACGTCCGAAATTGTCGGTACGATCATCGCGCGTACTATCAAAAATCACTGCTGACTTTGAAACGTGATTACTCGTTCAAAAAAGGAGCGATACACTTTTTAACCCCCGTTGGAAAAATTATTGAGTTCCGCGTCGGTGGATCTCTTATAGAGATATTTTTGAACTTTTGAAGAAAATGAACACGTGAGAGGTTTAACAAAAATGCAATAATTTCTCGAATTCCGTACCTCGACTTAAACTCGTGTCTTGACCTACGAAAGTTGTGGAAAAAATATAAAATTCACTCTACACAGTCCTTGAATTTTTATTTTCAATTTAAGCCAACAAAAATTGAAAAATCTTGACGAGTTCTCGAGATAGGACTAAAAATATCCAAGTCTCAAGTGCCAGGTTTCATTCCACGATTACCGCAGTCGGCCGCGAGAGCGGTGATCACCGACAATTTCTCCGATTTTGTTCCTTAAATACAACTCGTTCTGTGACTTAGGAAACTCCCTGAAAATAACTGAAATTGACAGAATGTAATCTCTAAACTCTTATATTTAATTTAATAAAACCAGAACTATTCACGGGTTCCGAAGTGTTTGACAACGTGTCTGCGTCGAGTTTCAGTCAAGGATCACCGCTGTCTGCCAGCAAACACGCTTAGACATTTTTAGTCGTATCTGGAGAACTCTTTCAGATTTTTTAGGTTTTATTGGCTTAAATTTAAGGCAAGATCTCAAAGATTCTGTGGTATGAATTTCAGATTTTTCTACAACTTTCCAATTTCATGCCGAAAAAACCACTAATTAACCTTGCCATTGCATCGGCTCGCTGTTTTCAAAGTCTGAAATAAAACTTAATATTTCAGATTTATTTTAATTTTTGAGATCTGAGCTATCAAGGAATAATATATTATTTATTTATTCTTCCTCACATATTATGGGGAACAAAATTTGAAATATATAAGAAAATCATTTGTCACTTTTTAACATGATTTTATGTCCCAAGAAAAGACCAGATTTTTTCGCGAAGTGGGCTATGTGGGATATCCGCACTAATACGTATGCATTGAATTTTAGTCAAGATCAAAGTAATACCCCAGGATTTTCTGTGGCCGTATTCGTGTAGTCAAGAGTTTTCACTTTTAAGCCAAAATAGACCACGGAAAGAATATTTCCAATATAATCGTCTTAAGGTACCAGGTACAACCTTCAATTTGAGCCCTATTAACAATATCTAGACTTTTAAATTCATATTTTTTCATGGAATGAAAATATATGTGTCAAGAAATTATTATATATTTTGACAATGCATTTTATGTAAACTTGTTACAATAAAAATTAAGTCTAATTTTCCAGGACGGTCGCGGGGAAGGCATTACATAAATCGCGCATTAAATTACTTTTGGCCAGAGCGTCACAATTTCCTGTTACGGCACTATTAAGATTTTCCATTCTTTGTGACTAGAAAAACTATATTGGTCTAGTCAGGTCCCACACCGAGAAAAATGGATGGTCAAAGTTAGAGGGTCAAAATTTAGATAGCCAGTTCGTGCTTCTCGATGATCTAAAGATCCATTCAGAATTTTGTTGACATAGTCGGAGAGGCTCTCATTTTATAACCAGTCTGACTGTTATAAGAAGGTCAGACTCGCTATCAGGGAAAAGCAAGGTATCCTTTTGGGATGGTCAAAACGATCATCTTGTTTTCACTCATTTCGGCCATCCACGGAAGAGCGAATGACCAATCGCGGAGGGCCAACCTGATTAGTTAACGTTGGCATGTTTATTCAAAATGATTGAATGTGTAAGTCAAATGATCACAACAAATAATAAATGTAATGTGTTTAAGAATATTAGGAATAATTGTAAATTCATATTCAGGATAAAAAACATATTCCTTTCTCCAAAATTGAAATCAATCATTTCTTTTTACGAATAAAGTCTAATAAATAACGCAAATTCCAATTTATAAGTCTTCCTTGTGAGCAAAGAATTATTTTTAATAACTTCACTCCTATTATTTGCTGTACACGATTGCTTTTTACATTTAATCATGTCAAATAAACGCGCCAACCTTAACCAATCTGGTTGTCGACGCACCGCGGTCTAGACTCCAGAGCATTTTCGAAGTGAGTGAATGTGATTGAGCCGTTCAGCATCACATTTGCTGTTTATTGAACTTAAACATGTTTCTAATATTTTCGATATTTCGAACATTCGTGGAGAGTGAAGTGCATAAGAACATGATGGAAAGTGAATAAAGCTTATTCTTTTGTTTTTTCAATGTCAAATTTGATGCTTCCAAGGGATTTAGGATAAAGGCGTAACTGGACGTTCAGCTATCGATTTGTTGTCACCGTGTTGTTTGGATATGAAAACGTGCAATCAAAATTCAGCATTCATTGATGATGTAGAAAGTAAGGAGATGTGAGATATTTGTTTCTGAATTCACTTCAATGTTTAAAATCTTACAATTCAGTGTAACACCGTACCGTGTCCTTAGCCTCTCGTGCTCCAAAAAATATATTGACAATGTGTGCTGTTTTTGCATATCAAATTATTTCTCATACACCTCACTCTCCACAAAGAATAAAAAATGCTTCCAGAATTCATGTATTTCATATAAATCTTCGGGTTTTATAGGTTCCAATTAATTTTATCATTTCCAGTCTCTTGTAAGGTAGACTGGAATAAGTTGGAAATGGACAACAAATATAGAAAATGTGGGATAATCAAATCGATCCCCTAAGCCAGGCTTTAAGTGGACCCCGATTAGAATAGAAGAACTAAAAAATTCTAGTAAGAACAGATCATGGCTTAGTCAGTGTATCCGGTTTTACTAAAATATTTCCAGTTTCCATAAAATAAATCATGATATTCATGATCTAAGTATTTCAAAACACAGATTGCAAGTAACTTTTAAGATATTTTGTGACCAATAATGACTGTCATTACCAGCAAACTGTACATGCTTGATTCTGATCGACGTCGCGGACATGCGCAGTCCATGATACACCATTTTGCAGCAGCTGTTAGAAATTCTTTCGAATTTCTTTTACTGATAGTCTCATAAAATATCGGGTTTATAGTAGAATTCAAGATGCAGATTTAAAAAATCAATTATTTAGAGAAGACAATTTGGATTTGACCAAATTTACCAACATACGCAAGGCACCCAAATTGTTTAATATGCCAACACTGAAAAGGGATTTCTTAAATTAAAAGAACTTTTAATTAAATATAACAACAAAGTTTACCCGCCGCATATGGTTGTGAAACTCTCACAGAAACAGAACGTAGATATTCTCGAATTGAGAAGGAATCATTATAGTGCGGCGGTTAGTCAAACCTACCTTGCATTTTATTCTAGAGCATTCAGACTTGGACAATTTGTGGTATATACCCCGAGCTTACTTTTAGAAAGTGGAAGCAAGGTTGCAACCCCGGGAGAGTATCGGTATAGCGGGTTGCCTACCTAACAGGGGTATATCTCAAAAACTTAATAAATCGTCCGTTTCGGTGACTTCTGTGGGCTGGGATCGGCCCCCCATTTGACATTTAGTAGTTCAAGGCGTATGCCGATCATGGCGATGGATTGTGGAAGCGGGTCAAAGATAGTTTAATTTATGTTGAAGGTTAATTTATTTATATAGCTAAAGAGATAATAATAAAGTCTTCTCCTTCTTCCTGAAGCCATCTGAAAAACAGTCGTCCTCATAGTGAGCAGGTGTACTTCGCCGCTAACCCAATCCTCCTTCGTGGATGGGCTAACACGACACTTTTTGTCGAAGAGAGAGCGAATGTGTATTTTGTCTTTGAGCAAGCTCAGGGTCTTTTACCCATGATTTTTTCTAGTCGCGACTTTACAGTGGACAGTTCGACCATGCTCCACCAGACTTCCGCCGCATAGGTTAGCCAGGGGCACAGGATCGCTGTGTAGATCCACATAAGTCTCTCCGGCTTTAAGCTTCAGCTTTTCCCTATGGCTCTCCTACAGAGACATCAGTTGCTACTAGCTTTTTGCACTTGTTTTTCTGGTGCTCGTTCCATGACAGCTTCTTATCTATGATGAGTCCTAGATATTTAGCTCGTTCTTTGATTTCCAGTTGTTATCCTACCAATTTCAGTGTACTCGTGGTTCCCCATTTATACCATCTGGTAAATACAACCGCACCTATCTTACTCGGATTGACCGATAATCCAGTCTTCTTTGCACCAAGAATGCACTATCCCCAGTGCTTGCTGCATTACTCCGAAGAGCGCATCCAGGTGCTGGCCGCGCACGACAACCAGTATATCGTCCGCGTGGCATATAACGGGGTAGCCCTGACTCGTGAGCAGATGAAGCAGTTCATCCACTACCAAGAAACACTGCAGAAGCGATAAAACACCTCCCTGTATATATCCCGAGTCAACGGTTCCACATAAAGGGTATCACCCTTCGTCTTTGTTAGGTTCCTGTTGGCCAACATGTGGCAGGTCCATTCCACGACTGCAATAGATACACCATGTGCCATTATGATCGCCCTGATCACCTCTTTGGAGGTGTAGTTGAAGGCTTTTTCCTTTCGAAGCATCCGGGTTTCGAGAGAGCAGCTTGTCCAGTCTAGCTGCCTCTGCTCCTTCCTCGATGTCTGTGCAAAAGTTGGTCCGGCTTTCTTGCCTCGCCTTACGTATTGCAGCCCTGTATTCATCCCTCGCCGTCGTAAATAAGGTCCATAGTTCGTCCGTTTTGCCAGTACTGGCACGTCTAAACCTTTCTCTGCTTTACCTGTGAAGCTCTTCTAGTTTCTTGTTCCACGAGTGTGTCTCCCCAGCGTTTCGGAATCTTATGGGTCTCTAATTCACCTGGGCATCTCCAAGAGTGCACTCCTTAGTTCGCTGAAAAACTGGTCCCAGCCCTTTCCTCTTGGTTTTTTGGCCCAGTTGGGGCCCGCGACGGGTACTCGCATGCTCAAAGACAAAACACCCACTCGCTATTTCTTCGACAAAAAGCATCGTGTTAGCCTATCCACGAAGGAGGATTGGGTTAGCGGCGAAGCACACCTGCCCACTATGAGGACGACTGGTTTACAGATGGCTCCAGAAACATGGAGAAGGCTTCATTATTAGCTCTTTAGCTATATAAATAAATTATTCTTCAACTAAAATTAAACTATCTTTGACCCGCTTCCACAACCAATCGCCATGATCGATATACGCCTTGAACTACTAAATGTCAAGTGGGGGACCGATCCCGGCCCATAGAAGTGACCGAAACGGACGATTTGTTAAGTTTTTGGGATCTACCCCTGATAGGCAGCCAACCCGAAATACCGCTGCTCTCCCGGGGTTGCAACCTTGTTTCCCCTTCTTAAAAGTAAACTAGGGTCATATACTACAAATGCCCCAAGTTTGAATGCTTTAGAGTAAAATGCAAGGTTGGTCGCAATATCGTCCACTAACCGCCGTACTTTTAGCTATTGCCTTTGCACGTGAAAAGTTTTAGAGTTTATCTCTAGGAACAAATTTATACTATTATTTATAATATATTATATCATATTCACCAATAAAGTTAAGGATGATTGCCATGGTGAAGACTGGAGTATAAACGACCTTCATTTTTTCCAAGTAGAGGAGAATCTGATAAATATACTGAGGAACAATTTGGTCAACAGTGTAACAAAAGAATAGTCTAGAGCTAAATTATAGATTACATATCTTGTCGTCGTTATCACTAAGATCATACGTGTCAAGCTTATTCTTCTTATCAACTTATATATATAATTAACTTCTCATTAACGTTAGTTTCAAGGCTAAAAATTTAATTACTGAATTCGCTAAAGTTAAGATGATTAAGATTCATAATTCTGTCAATTCTTGAATTTTTTTATACTTCTAACGTGAAGAGGTCTGTCGATGTCTATTTTTAAAACGAAATTTTACGAATTTGTTAATTGAGTTAAAAAATAATAATAGCAAAATAGAAATAGTATAAGAGTTGAATTTTCAATCAAAGAATATGAATTTTGAACCAAGAAGAATAATATTTTCTACCAATAAAGACGGATATTTAACAAATGACACAAATTTTTATCAAAATAGATACATTTTCAACTAAAAAGATAAATTTTTAACAAAAAATGGGGTAGATAAATTTTCAGTTGAAAAACTGAATTTTCAAGAAAAACAATAAGTTTCCAAAAAATAGTTCAATTTTCCATTAAACAGATGAATCTTCAATTTCAATGATGAATCGTCAACAAAATCGACAAATTTTCAAATATATGGTTGAATTTCCAAATACAAAGGATACATTTTTATCTAAAATGGGGAATAGTTCAATTTTCAATTACAAAACTAATTTTCAACCACGAAAAAAACTAATTGGTAACAAAATATAAAATTACCAACCAAATATTTATATAGTATAGTTAAATTTTTAGTTATAAAAATTAATTTTTAATGAACCAAAGAAGAAACTAATTTTTAACAAAAGAGTTAAAAATTTTACCCAAAAAAAAAATGAATTTGTCATAAAAAGTTCAAATTTCAACAAACGATATGAACCTTCAACTAAAATGATGACTCTTTAACAAAAAAAGAATAATTTTAGCCAATATAGTTTTAAAAAAACTGAATTGTCAAGAAAGAAGATTAATTTTTCACAAAAAAGAACGAATTTTCAACAAAATACATACATTTTTAACCAAAAATTAAATAGTTAAATTTTCAGATATAAAAAAAATTAATTGTCAAAATAGGAAAAAAAATGTTTACAAAATACACAAATTTTCAACCGAATTTTCTCCACAACAGTTTAATATTCAACCAAAAAGGATGACTTTTGAACAAACTTGTAAAATTTAAAAAAAATATCATTTACTTCCAACCAATGTGCAGATTTAAAAAAATTAATTAATAATAGAAGACAATTTGGATTTGACAAAATTTATTAACATGTACAATGTAACCGAATTAGCCAATAAACCAACAAAGAAAAAGGTTGCCGTCAATTAAAATAAGTTTTAAATAAATATCCGGTTCAGGATATAATTATGTAAACCGATTAACTTAATTCAAATTTTTGATCATGAAAATTGTTTTTCTCTGTGAAGTCACTTCCTTTCGTCTCAAGATAATATTTCCATACAAAAGATTGGCATTTTGTTCAACTTTGAACAAAGTAGTGGAATTTTCAAGCAAAAGGGTGAATTTTTAACCAAGAAGATTTATTTTCTACCATAAAAACGGGTTTTCAATTAAACACAACAATTTTCAACTAAATTTTTTTCACAAATTTAAGTTAAGAGAACCTGAGAGAAACGAAATGTTCCAGACTAATTATTCAATTTATTTCAAAAATATAATCGATTACGTTTTGAATTATCTTTTCAAAAAAAAATAATAAGTTAAATTTTCAACCAAAGAAATGAATGTGTAACCAAACATTAAATAGTTAAATTTTCAGTAACAAAAGTTAATTTTCAACCAAAGAAAAGGAATTTAAAAAAAATACAATCGAACTCGGATTTAACGTCGGTTCTGAGGCTGTCCTTGGACCTGACCTACCTAACTGAACCTAACTGAACCGGATTTAGCTTAAATCTGAACGTAAATAGTTCCTATTCTGTCACGCCTTCGTGAACCCCGCACACCCTGCGCAGCTCCTCACAAGCCTAGAATAGAACAATTTCAACAAAATTCTTGAATTTTGAAAAAAAAAAGAATTTTAACAAAATACAAACATTAATTTTCAATAAAAAAAAAACAGAAAATATTTCAATTTTTAACCAGAGAAATGAATATGAACTGTTGCATTTTTAACTGGAGAGGATGACTTTTTAAAAACATTGTTGAAAATGATGAATCTTTTAATACAACTTGTTCTTGTGCCGGCATAGGCGCATAAGTGTAAAAGAGATATTTTTGCTACATTTGAATTCAAGATTGAAGCCTTGGGCACCATGATACTTTATATTTTTAATGTAATTACCAGTTACATTCAAGATTTCAACCCGCCTTGGAATCACAAACAATATTATATATCAATTGTACATTTTTTTAAATAATTTTGTAGATGTTTGCTTACACGAGGGTTTAGTTTAGATGCTGTACTATAAAACTCCACGTGATTTTGCGGCGGGGACCTACTGGAACTTCATTCATTTCTTTTTTGGTCAATGCCATAACCTTGCCATTCCTCATGTTTATTTTCGCCCGTCTTTTAGCGCCACCTTCATATGTATGAAATCCAGCAAGAACATCATAACTCTCCAATATTGCCAAGACGTCGCCATCGAATGTTGATAATACAATTTGTTCTCCGGTTGGCATAGGGCCATAGAGACGATTTGCCAATCTCATTTCAATTACTTTATAGGGAGGAAAAGTGTACCTTCGAAGTTCAAATTTCCGTTGCGGATTCGCCTTGGGAATAAGCCGAATAAATCTAAGCTGTTCAAGTCCACATCCTAATCCATCAGATGATGGAAGCCTTATAGAACGAGCAAGGAACCTAGCAGGAGGAGATCTGGACCTGATACGAAGAGGCGCCTCATCAGGAGGAGACCTGGACTTGACGTGAAGAGAAGAATCGGCAGGAGGAAGTGACCTCTCCGGTGAATTTTTTCTGTCAGACGAATAAGAAGATGCGCAACGAAGAACACCAGGAACAGGAGCGCCGTTCGGCAAGCAGTCGAACTGTGAACCTAACTCTGCAACAAATAAGGTAGGTTTTAATTTTGTTTTTAGTGCGCAGGTATTTTATGAAGCTCACATCTAGAAATCGATCCACTTGACACCAGACGTGTCACGAAAAGAAAACATGTCTGAGATTAGCTGATATATTCGCGTCGATGAAAATAGGCAAGTAAGTATAGAGGAAAGTTTGATTGATTGCATAGTCCCACGAAAAAACGGGAACAGGGCTGACGATAGAAATTCTCTAAAAACTAGAAATAGACAACTCAAATATGAATTTAGATGCCAAAGGTACGACAATTGATCAAATTTATCTGCAACATGTCAAGGAGATTAAAGTCGAATTTTGATATTAAATAAATATGCAATGTATGTTCCTTGTGAGACTTGGAGCTTAAATTTGGTGGGAATTAATACAGCTTTCGTTACGAAGAATCAAGATGGAGAAAACTAAGCATCCCAAACTTCAGGCAAGTTTGTTAAGCAAGATTAAAGTAATATTGCATCATAAGGTTGACGATAGTTTGCAAAGCAATAGTAGGGAAACTATCGAGTTAGAAGATAAGCAAAAAAAATATATAAAATTTTTTTTTTTCACTTCTCTTTCAAGTCATATATAATGTCGCAGAGCGAAAGCTTCGTTAGATATCAAATTGAGCATTTTTTAAGTGAATTTAGATTTTAACTTCTGCGTTTATAATTGCGCAAACTTATTTCTTAAGTGGAAATAGACGAGCAAGGTAAACCTTTATCATTCTCACAACAAAACCGATTGGCGATCACTAGTATTATGTAGAGTATAATCGTGGTGTGAAGTTATTCTTTTAAATTTGAGTAAACTCAGTTGTTAAGAGTTGTTACCATATTTTACGAGTTCCAGAAATTATTGATACCTAATTATTTATAACTGCATTAAGAAACTTTTTAATTATTTATACTTTTTTACGAACCCAAGTGAAGTGAACGTACCTGATTTTAAAAAATTTTAGACTTGCACGCGTCGACATGTATTAAAAACTGTTGTAATGAACGTTGACAAATTTGTCGACGATCTTTGTGAGCGGTTGGCCAAGTTAAAAACTCATGATTTCATTAAGAAGAAACATTCTCTATTCTCAAAAAAAAAACTTGAAGAATATGTTAATTAAAGGTGAATTTATAATTTGCTTTGATTACGCGGCGAATTGCACGTTCGTTGTTCAAAATGCAGCGCAATCATTTCACTGGAACAACAATCAAGTGACTATATTCACCGTACTGATTTACTGATTTACAACAACGAAGTGAAGAATAAAAGCATAGCTATTCCGTCAGATGATTTATCTCATGACACCATGGCGGTCTATGAATATCAAAAAGATCATAGTAAATTATCTCAAAACCAATTTTGAACCTGAAAGTCTATATTATACCACTGATGGAGCAGATATGTGATAACTGATAAACTGATAGCTGAGCTAGCAAGGAATCAAAAATAATTTAGTTATTTATTGGTTATCATATATAATGGGGAAAAAATTTTGAAAAATATAAGAAAATCATTTGTCACTTCTTAACATGATTTTATTCCATTTCTATAAAAATGTTACGAAAATATCAATTTTTCCTTCGATTCTTTAGTTGTAAGTATTTTGATTGAAAATACTACATTCTTCATCCAGTTTGCCCCATTAAAAGTCCCCATTAAATTTTTTTGAATTTTAGATTCATATTGTTTTATGGATTAAGTACAATTTTCCAGAATGTTGGCGGTACATAAATGACGCATTTAATTACTTTTGGCCCGGGCGTTTAAATTTCCCGTTAAAACACTGTCGTGAACACAACTCCATAAACTCGAATAGTAAGTTCTGCTACCCATTAAAGCGCTTTTCAGATTCCAATAATGACTGTCATTAACAGGAAACTGTGCATGCGCGATTCTCGTCGACGTCGCGGACGTGCGCAGTCGGTGATACGCAATTTTGCAGCAGCTGTTAGCAAAGCTCGCTTTTTTTAAATTTCATTCACTGATAGTCTCGTAAAAGATCGGATTATTAGTGGAATTCGAGATGCAGATTTAAAATATCAGTTGTTAAGAGAAGACAATTTAGATTTTACAAAATGTATTAGCATGTGCAAGGCAGCCGAATTAGCCAATAGTATGCTAACGCTGATAAAGGTTTTCGTGAATTAAAAGAAATTTTAATGTCAATATCCGGTTTTAAGATATCATGATATTCATTAACCTGTGACTGTAGGTGTAGATGCTTTTCAGAATCGTTCATAGGAAAATTTTTCCGTTAGTATATTTCTAGTTAGAAAGTTATACTATTATTTATGCTATATTAAAATATATTTACCAAGAGAGTTGAGAATGATTGCCAGAGTATAAACCAGAGTATAAACGACCTTCATTCTTTCCAAGTAGAGGAAAAACTGATTAATCTATTAATGAATAATTTGCTTATCGCAGTGTAACCAATAATTACTTTATTGCTTCATCATATATTACGTAATATATCCGATATTCGTTATCTTATAGATCACAGGCGTCAAAAGCTTATTCTTCTGAGATATTTACATTTCCTTAGAGTCAGCTTCAAGGCTAAAAATTAAATATTGATTTCGTTGAAGTCGAAGGTATAATATTTGGTAAATTCTTAAATTTTTTTAAACTTCTCGCGTGAAGATGTCTGTGGAGGCCTATTTTCTGAACAAAATTTCACTAATATGTTATTTGAATTAAAAAATGACAAAAAACCTTAATTTTTATATTTATGCGACCTGACTTGCTCTTTAATATGCAATAGTTAAATTTTTAGTTAGAAAAATAAATTTTCAGCCAAGAAAAAAAAACGCATTTTCAACAAAATACATAAAATTCTAATAAAAAAGTTGAATTTTTAACTTAAAAGATAAATTTTTAACCGAAAATCGAATAGTTAAATTTTCAACTACAAAAATTATATTTCTTGCGTAAGAATGATTTTCGCATTTTAATTATTGCACTGCACTCGCATTACAAAACTGTAAATTTGAAGCCATTACACGGTCAGAAATCTGTCTTTTGTCTCATGTCGTGTTGCTGGATGTGCCAAGTGACGCTTTGTCGTAAATGACCAGTTCTCGAACAAACGCGATTTATTTAATGTATTTTCAGTTATATAAGTATACATAATTATAGTGAAACGTGAATGTAGTTGTGTTATAAGAAAAAGCTGCACATTACCCGTCTAAACACCACTGGTACAGGGATACTTCTAAACCGCAAGCACAAACTTTTGGGTGTCTTTAAAAAAATTCTCGAAAATATTAAGATTGTAGGCAATAAATAAACGAAGTGAATGTTCGAGAATTTTGGTATCGACCAAGTGATCGAAGTGCATAGTATATAAAATCACGAAGAAAATAGTCCTAACGAACAGTTTCAGAAACAGAATGCGTCAACAATATGCTCCTTTTGCCTTCAATATATCCACATCTAGGGAGATGAAATTTTAGCTAAGTGGAATATAGTTGGTGCACTTTGTTTGCGGAAACTCTGGTTAGAATTTTTTTTTTTGACGCAGTCTATGTAATTTCAGAGGGGGTTAGGAAGAGTCCATGAAGGTTTGACAGTGCCGCAACGAGGGCAGATCAAGTCCAAGTGGCCACAGGCCATTCGGAAAAAAATTAAAATAAGCTAAATATTTTTCTATTCTATTACAGTCCGCAAAAAAACGGGAACAGGGCTAGCGACAGAAATTCTCTAAAAACTAGAAATAGATAACTCAAATATTAATTTAAAGGCCAAAAAGGGGACAAAGCCGATTTTTGTTATTAAATAAATATGCAACGTATGTTTCTTGTGAGACTGGCAGCTGAATTTTGGGGGAAATTAATGCAGCTTTCGTTACCAAGAATCAAGATTGAGGTAACCCGGCACCGTAATCATCAGGCAAGTTTGCAAAACCTGAATAAGGGAATATTGCATCGCAAGGTTGCGGAAATCTTGCAAGGCAATAAATAGTAGGGAGCCTTTTCGGAGGAGTGTTCCTGCAAGCTTTTGCTGCAAAAAAATAAAACTTATTCTTTTCACTTGTCTTCCAAGTCAGTAACGTAATGTAAATTTCTGAAAAAGTACCATACACACTTCTAGAAACATTCGCACGCAAGGTTTCTTTCATATTGCTTCGCAAGTTTTCCAGCGATTTGCGATGAAAATTTCCGAAACTTGCACTTTGTCATTTTTGGTTTTAATACGAGAACTGTTGATCTCGCAGAGTTTTGTTCAAGAGAAAAAGATTACATTTGTCAAGCGAAACTAAGCACAAGGTTTTTTTTTTAGAAATTGGATTATTTTTGGGTCTTGTCTATTTCTTGAGTTTGACATTTTGGGTTTTAATAAGACAAATTATGGTTTTACAAAATTTTGTTAAAGAAGAAAAAGACTGAAATTGTCGAGCACAATTTAGCATAAGCCCCTGTTGTGGGCAACTCCGTAGAGCTATTCCCCTTACTAGGCCTTCACCAAATCTGATTTCGAGTCTCCTCCGACGTAAAATGCTTCCCATCCAGCATACTAGCTGGTCCGGCACGCAACATCTCGAAGCCTCTCGACAGATGACTTCTGGAGGAGTATTGCTGAAAGCACCCTATATATCCAAGAAAGTGACCACAGCGTACCCCTTTTGTTCCATCTGCTGCTTCAATTTTGCCACATCAGCATGAAGCACAGTTTCTAACGAGCAGCCTGCCTGAAAAGCATACTGCCATCTATTCAGCGGGGAGGCCAAGAGCACCTCATCCCTAATGTATCTCTCGGCCAGCTTCTCCAAAGTCTTCAGAATAAAAGACGTTAGGCTGATTGGTCGGAAATCTTTTGCAGCAGTGTAGCCTTCCCTCCCAGGTTTGGAAATGAAGACCACTCAGCCATCCTTTCATGCCGATGGCACGTGTTTAAGGGCTATACTTGCCCTAAGTAATTTCGTCAGAGAAGGAACAACTAAATCCATGCCTTTTTGTAAAAGCCCTGGATAAATCCCATTTGCGCCTGGTAATTTAAAGGGGCAGAAGGACCGTACGACCCATTCCACCCTTTTATAATTAACGACCTTAACGGCGAAATGCCAGTCGGCCTTCTTTCACCTCTTGGCCCCAGCCTTCCTCATCTTGGTCGGTTCGGATTTGCTGAAAATCCGGGAAGTGAAATTCCATCAGGTGATTCAGCGTTGCTTCTTCGTCTGCGTCAAGCTCACCTTTATCGAGCCTCATGAGCCCGAGGCGAACTTCCGGATTTTTCGCCAGGATCTTGTGGAGCCTCGCTGTATCCGGAATGTCTTTTGATTCCTTGCAGAAGCCCCTCCAATCCTCCTGTCTACACTTTCTTATACTTTTATTTTATTCATACTGGGCCGCTTTATCGATGTCCCAGTCTGAAGGAAATTTAATTCTATTTGCCTTATTGTACAACATTATTGTCTTTTTACGGAGTTTCTCCAGGTGGGTATTCCACCATTCTGCTCCCTTCCTAGACTTAATTGTGCTTGTAGGGCAATCGTTCTCATATGACGTAGCCAGAGTCCTTCGCAGAAAATCCGCGGCGTGCTTTAACTCATCAATGGTACCATAGCTTGTGGGGGATTCCGCGAGCCTCCCTTTGAGTTCCTCTTCATATGAGTCCCAAAGTGTACTTCTGGGGTTTCTAATATTGGAGCCACCGTTTTTCCTAGGGTTAATCGACACATGATATATTTGTGGTCCGATAGAGACTCCTCATCGGAGATTTTCCATCACACTAACCTGCTCCTCAGCTAACCCGAACATAGAGTCAAATCGAGAAGCTCACTCCTGTTTTTAGTCTGGAATGTGGGAGTATCACTCCGATTCAGAATCTCGAACTCTGTACCTGTCATGTATTCAATTAAATCTCTCCCTCGGTCATTGATGTTTGTGCTTCCCCACACCGTATGGTGAGAGTTCGCATCACATCCCAGCAGCAGAAGAATCTTGTTCTCTTGACAGTGCTGAAATAGAGCCTCCACCTCTCTGGGTGGCGGGGTCCCTCGGCATCGCCCGGGAAATACGCCGAGGCAATAAACACCTCTAGCCTTTCTCCGCTACTGCCCCTGAGTTTCACCTTGATAACGGTGTGATTTCTGGAGCAGAACTTAGGTACTAAGATCGCATCCATACCCTTGACGGCTATACATGGCCTTGACGTTTTTTCTCGTGGCCCCTTATATATGGAGCCATATCCGGACAAGATATTAATCCTTTCCCCGTATAATCAGGATTCTTAGATTAGGGCATGTCCTGCCTGCTCCACTGACAGGCGCCTGGCTAGAACCGCCGTTGCGCCTTTGCTGTGGTGCAGATTAATCTGCGTCATGGGGATTCCCGTCTCAGCCATTAAAAGGCTAATTCAGGGCCCCTAGATAAGTTCGGTAATCCATAGCAGCAAGGGTTCCAGAAGTTCACACCGCTCGTGGTAGACTGCTCCCTGAGGAGCCTTCCACCAGTGGCGATGGGTTGGAAGAGGGTCCCGGAAAAGGCCCCTCCTTATTTTTGTTTTGTTTTTCGTGTTTCATTCAATTGTCCCACGAAAAGCTAGAGAAATTATAAACACCCCCTGCAGAGCCCCGCTTGCAGGGCGCGGGTCCACATACTATGGGATTTGACCTGGTGTCCCAAAGTCCCCGTTAAGGCACCTCCTTTGAGACCCCGGTCTGTCCGCCTCTACTGAAGGCCCTTGACACGACGATCACGTCGTAGCTTGGGAGCATTAGAACTAGCGCCCTCCATATTTCAGAAGGTTTTGCCAGTACCCCCTGGAAGAATCGCTCCTTAGTTTAAGTCCCACTGACTAGAGTCCGTCAATTCCCCAGATTAGCTACACCTTGCGATGCAGCCTCTCTGGTTCACCTATCCGGATCTATAGTCCAATGAGACCCACAAGCCCTCCCATCAACTATAAGGTCCCGTGATCCCTAGGGAGAGTAATATGACTATAAAAAAGACTGCCATTTGATTCAACTTTCAACCCAGTAGTTGAATTTTTAACCACATAATATGAATTTTCAACCACGAAGACTAATTTTCTATAAATAAAGACGGAATTTTAATTAATGAATCAAATTTTTAAATAAATAGTTAAATTTTTATCTGAAAAGATCAATTCTCAAGAAAAGAAAAACTAAAACTAATTAAAAACAAAATAATAATTAGAACGTAAATAGTTACATTCCCAACCAGAAATGGCACACATAAATTTTCAGTAAAAATACTTAATTGTTAACACACACAAAAAAAAACGAATTTTCAACAATTTAGTTAGATTTATTACCAAATAGTTGAAATGTGATCTAAAAAAGATAAATCGACCAAAAATAGAGTAGTTAAATTTGCAGTTAAAAAACTTTATTTTCATTAAAACAAATCAAATTTTTGAAAAAGATGAATATTCATCTAAAACAGATACATTTTCAAATAGAAATGGAAATGTTAAATTTTCAGTTAAAAAAATGTTTTCAACCAGAAAAAAAAACTAATTTTGCAACGAAGAATTTCAACTTTCAACAAAGGAGATGAACATTTAACTAAAATCGTTAATTTACTGCCAAAAAAGAATTTTTTTCGAGAATAAAAGTCACGAATTATAAAAATTCTCGACAATTTATAATAGTAACGAACTTCAAAATTCCCGAATAATAAAATTTCCGGCACGGCAATTCCAGAATGGGAAAATTCGTGAATAATAAGATTCCCAAAGTGGAAAATTCCCGAATTAAAATTTTCCCGAATAATAAAATTTCCAACACTGTAAAATTCCAGAATTGGAAAATTCCCAAATCAAAATATTTCCGAATAATAAAATTGCCGAATAATAAGATTCCCAAAGTGGAAAATTCCCGAATAATAAAATTCCTTAATAATAAAATTCCTGAATTGAAATATTCCGAAATAATAAGATTCCCGAATAATCAAATTTCCGAATTATAAAATTCCCAAATCATAAAATTCACGAATAATAAAATTTTCGAATAATAAAATTCCCGACAGTTTATAATATTACGGAATTTAAAAATTCCCGAATAATAAAATTCCTGACAAGAAATTGCCAAATTATAAAATATCCAAACTAGAAAGTTCTCGAATTATAAAATTCCCGAATTTAAACAATTAATTTTTTTCTAAATATTATTTATTTATTAAAACTATGCTGGTTGGGGCACTGGCGAAAGATCAAAGCCTTGAGTACCACAGTAAATTGACTTTTTAATCTAATTACCCATTGCATGTACGATTGCAATTCGACTTTGTATCAGAAACAATATTATATATTAGTTTTATATTTTCTTAAAACTAATGGTGTAGATGATTGTTTACACGAGGGTTTATTTTACATTTCCTACTATAAAATTCCACATAATTTTGCGGCGGGCACCTACTGGAACTTCATCGATTTCTTCTCGGGTCGCTAGAGTAACCTCGCCGCTTTCCATGTTTATTTTCGCTCGCCTTTTAGAGCGAGCTTCATATTTATACACTCCAGCAAGAACATTATAACTCTCCAATATTGCAAAGACGTCACCACCGGATGATGATAATACAATTTGTTCTTGGGTTGATAAAGGCTCAAACGTATTCCTTCCTGTGCATATTTTAATTGATTTGTCGGCAGGAAAAGTGTATCTTCGAAGTTCGAATATCCTGTTAAAATTCTTGCGAGGAACAAGCCGAATAAATGCAAGTTCTTCAAGTCCACATCCTAATCCGTCAGAAGATGGAAGCCTTGTAGGAGGAGCCATGGGCCAAGACCTGACAGAAAGAGGAGGATCGGCAGGAGAAGACCTGAGCCTGTTAGATGGAGACCTGGACCTGACACGAAGAGAAGCCTCGGCAGGAACAAGAGACCTCTCAGGTGAATGCCTTTCAGAAGAAGAAGGTCTGCTACGAGGAGCACCTTCAGGTGAGCGTTCGGACTGTGAACTTAAGTCTGCAACAAGAAAGAGAGGATTTTATATTTTTAAGTACACTGGTATTTCATGAACTCCCTATGTAGAAATCGATGTGACTTTGTCCCTATTTCAATTAGGGTAGTGTTCAGGCCCTTATTAGACCGTGTCGTAACGAGGGTAGGGCAAGCGCAGGCCGATCGGGAAGAAAAAATGTAAATTTAATAAAACTTTTGTGTTAAAGTTCAAGTAGGAGGAGAGAAAGTTTCAAAAGTGATGACAGTTAACATATTTTAAGCCAAATATTTTTCTATTCTACCCAGTGGGCACCAAATTCAACGACGTTTTTACGATATCGGAAAGACACCTTAACGTCATGGACATAGGATGTCGTAAAGTTGACGTAATGATGCCATAACGACGTCGTCAAATTCAATGGGTATTTTACTGCACACCAGATGTCTCACGAAAAGAACAGATGTCTGAAATTATCCGGTATGTTCATGTAGATCAGGGCTCACCACTTTCAGCAGGTGCTGACTGCCACGACAAGTGCATGACTGCCACCAATTTTTTTTGTCAATTTTTTCTTCGGTTTCCAAGATTCTTGGAAAGGGTTACGGTCGTTACGGTCACGGCTCGTTGCGACTCATTGTTCAAACCGAAGGGTCTGACTTTTTTCTACTTGAATTCACGATAAATTTCATTTTTTCACTTCAAAATGTAATTTACAGTGAATGATTAGGGACCAGTCGAACGACAAGATTTATGAGGGCCTGTCTGACCTATTCTCGTGACTGCCACTGGCAGTATTTGCAGTCACTGACTGCCTTCCGAAGAGCCCAGATGTAGATGAAAGCAGAAAAGTAAATGTAAAGGAAACTTTAATTTATTTCTCCCGCGAAAAACGGGAACAGAGCTAGCGACAAAGATTTGACAAAATGTATTAACATGTGCTAAGCAGCCGAATTAGTCAAAATACCAATGGAGAAAAAGTTTTTTGTGAATTAAAAGAAATTTTGATTAAACATCCGGTTTTAAAATATTATAATATTGATAAACCGGTGACTTCAGTTGTAGTTTCTTGTAAAAATGATTTATAGGAGCAGTCTTGCTACAAGAAAATTGCTATATTTGTTTGAGCCCAATTTTCGAATTGTTAAACAATTTATCACGCCAAACTTTTATCATTTTTCTATTAAAATTATTACGCCGGACAAACTTTTATTTGCGGGAAGCTTGATAATATTTTAATATTTTATTATTTACGGCATACGGATCTACAAGGAACTTTCTTTATTATATTCACCAGTAGAATTAAGGATGATTGCCAGAGTGAAGACCAAAGCATAAACGACTCTCATTCTTTCCAAATAGACAAAATACTGAATAATGTATTGATGAAGAATTTGTTCAACAGTGTAACAAAGGAATATTCTGGTGCTTCATTCTAAATTGTGCTTAATTATATTCTGCAATCGTTATCTGATAGATTGTGGGCGTCAAGGTTATTCTTCTGCGATAATTACATTTCATTACAGCCAGTTTCAGGTACAAAAATTTGATTACTGCATTCGTTAAAGTTGAGGTGTGCAATTCGGTAAATCCTTCAATTTTATTTTAACATTCTTATCGAATTGAAGACATACAATTTAGTACATATTGCAGCTTTTTATCAAACCACTCTTTATACGCAATTCTTTAACATTAAGATTCTGGACTGTAGCCATCTTAAGTCTGAAAGAAAATTAATTATTATAGAAATCATAATTTCTAATAAAAATGTGCAATTTAATATCAATGTCCTCGGGTTTCGGATAGAGGATCCCTGTACCAAGGGTCAATAAAATGTAGAGAAATGAAGCCTTTTGCTGAGGCAATTATTATTTTTGCTGAAATTATAAATTTTTCGAAAGGGGCCAATCTGCAGATAGCAGAAGACAGCATTTGAATGGCGAGAACCTTTGGAAATTTATTTTTTTACTCACAATCATGACATCATAGAAGCGTTTTCAGGCGTCATCCTATATCCCAAGACCCACAACTTGATGATGGTGAATCTCATTTTTGCTAAATACGTCGCGAAATGGAGCAAAGTGGGTAGAAATTTGAGATGTCCTGTATATGTGAAGACTATAAGACTGTAGCTGTAAGCATCAAAGCAAACACGGCATGCAGACCACCTATCAAAATCGTGCTCCGATGCTCTGAAGTCCGAAATCAGTGATGCCAATGTGGGCGCCTTTTGCTACTACGCTTGCGTTCGGGCCGCGTACTGGTTGGCCGTAGTTGGCGCGCAATTCCAAATTGGATCTTTTAAGAATACATAAAAAATATTAAAAAC
>JAABKJ010002388.1:0-28181 GCA_011634705.1 Andricus grossulariae | reverse complement strand
AAAACTTTGTTCTTTAATTTCATTTTTCATCCGATCATGTTTACAGATGATGAAGACGGAACCCACGCGAAACGGAAAAGGTATACTGAATTGAGTAAATCCGTATACTAAATTTCGTATGAATGTATACTGAATTTAGTATACGCGTATACTAAATTTCATGTATTTCATTTATATGCATATACTAAATTTACTGTACGCTGGTATACTAAATTTAACTTTATGTTGTGCATTCTTGCTTCCATTGCATGTATACTAAATCTCGTACAGATTTTTCTAACAGTGTAGGTAGAATATAACATTATACCGAATCAATCATATATTAAAACATCTTTAATCCAGATATCAGCTATATTTCAAAATTTTTTCCTCACTTTTTCATCTCGCTGCGTAATTATTCATTTTCCGAATGATTGTTCATATTAATTATTATAAAATAATTTGTTATGGAATAAATTTTGATCGAAACATTTCGAGTTCGCTGTCACAGGTATGGATATGATTAGTCCGGTCGCCACTAACACTTTTGTACGCACTAAGAGGTCCCCGAAATACCACTTCTTCAAGAGGTCAAGAAGTATGCTGAATACGAATATCTTGATTATTTTTTGAAATCATGGTCAGTTTTTGCATAAATTAAACTTTTATGCTCCTTGCACTTACTTCGTAAAGTTGTATCTCAGAATCTGTTGCTCGGAAAAAATAGGAACTTTTACATTGTCTGTATTGAGTTTAGATCTCTTGAAAGCAAAAAGAAATCTTCAGACCGAGTGAAAATTTCTCTGTGTTAATTGTTTTTAATGAATTGAAAAAATGAATTGAATTGAATTAAATACGCTGAACTAGAAAAAAAAGTAATGATTATTCACTTTTTGTAAGTTAAAGTATAATCACTTTTTAGGGAATGTTTAAGGAACAATATTCAGCTAATAACTTCTTATTTGGACTAGTGAATCCTCTTGTACTGTGCTCAGAAAATGGCCCAAAAAGTACAAATTAGTGGTTTTATGTAAAATCCATGATAAATACAGTAGTTTTTCAAATTTTTTCAACAATAATTTTTTTTTCAAAGCGCGGCTAATCCCTTAGTATTTTTGAATTAATTTTCAATCGTTTAAACAATATTTTTTTAGTAATTCATATAATTTTACTACTTTTCGAGATAAGTGATACAGTTGATGAATGACAAAGTTATATTTTTGTTCAACATATTTTGCAATTGCTTGAACCATTTCTATTTGTATAATATTTTTTTCCACCAACTCGCGAAAAATTAGCATTTTTCGAGAGTATTAAATTAATTAACCAACGTCATGAGTAATATCATCTATTTTATGATGTTTCGATAGTATTCAAACAAACTTAATTTGCATAAACAATTTTTTGCCTGTTAATCTTACAAATCACTACTTTTTGGAATTGATTATGTCTGCAATTATTCAATAAATTAATATCAATTGCTTATTTTCATAGGAAAGATGAAGAAAATTCTAGCTTCTTCGGATCTCTTACACTACGTCCCTTATTAATGAGTATCTTCTTATCTCAAAGAAATCGGTCTGAAAAATATCTATCCATAACGTAACTGAAAAACTTTTAGAAAAAAACGGTAATTGTTTAAAACATTAGGTTAAAAGTGCTAATATAAGAATATAATGAATAATAACTTACATAATGTAAGAGATTCGAAAAAAATCAAAGTTTTCTCCAACTTTTCTATGTGAAGACGCAAGTGAATAATTAATATTTGTATAAATAATTCAAAACTTTCTTCGACAAAAAATATTGCTCTGAATATTTATTAACTGCAGAATTAATTCCAGAGAATTGTAACTATTGTGGATTGGTAGGGGAAAAAATAGTTTTAACTAAGTAAATTGTTTAAATAATTATCATATATCGTTCAAAAATACATACTACCCCTAAAATTGGTTAATTCTGTCATAAATTCAAGAAAATGATAACTCTTCACGATTGACAGGGAAAAACATTCTCAAAGAAATAAATTTGTTTTGAATAATCACTAAATATGTTAAACAAGAAATACTGCACTTGATATTTACCGACCGTATCGTTTATCTTAACAAATAATAAGTTTTTAATGATTCACAGGGAAAGAAATTGTATAAACAAAAAATAATGATTTGAATCTAATAAAAATGATTCATGTTGGAGAAATTAAAGAAAAAAAATTCATTTTCTAGCGTTCATATTAAATGAAACTGCTATTTTCCATTTTTGGTCCATTATCCGGGCACATTATAAGGAAATTCGAGTTTTCAAATATGAAAAGTTATTGAGTGGACAGTATTCCCGGAACTTTCCTCAACAAGTGACTTATCTTGAATTTGCTGAAAGTTAACAACAAGTAATTCTTTTTTCCATTCTTTCAAAAAACGAGCTTTTCCACTTGGAATCCAATTTTAATTTCAAAAGCTCGAAGTTACGAGTTTATGTTGACTGATTTAAAAAAATACGAAATTCCTAATAGCGGAAAACAAAGAAATTGGGAGGGGGATCGATCAACAACAATAATACATTTTTATTTGCATTCAGGAATTTTTTATTCATTTAGAATGAAAATATATAAATTTAAAATTGTTTTTAATATTAAAAGTCTATTTCAAAAAGTGCTTAGAAATACAAAGTTTTGGGACTTTTAACTGTAAATTTTGCACTCACTATTATTTCAAAAATATCAAATTTACTATTTCAGCAAAGATATATGCCTACTATTATTAATAAATAATATCAAAATAATATCAAAAAATACTCGCTTAAGATATGGGAAATGGATACAATTTTCTTCAAATTGAAACGTTTATATTTTATCTTATTCTAAGGAAGAGCCATTAACAAGAGCATCTTTGTTTCTGCAATTAACTTTGGGGTTCGTTAAAACATTTCATTAATAAAAATCCCTATATTTCTTTTTACAGAATCATCACCATTAAGGCGACTCTGGCCATTCTGGCCATGAATTTCGCCAGAACCTGGTAATTTAAAGACTAAAATACTATATAAAACAAATGTTTCAGAATTCCGCCACAACTTTTATATTTCCCCCTACATGGAGTGCTATATGGTCAATTCCAGAGTTATTTAATGAAATAGTGTAATACACAGCTCTTACAAAATAATAAGTTCATTAACTTATTTTGCAATACGGTTACCGAAAGAATTAAATGGCTACATTTACCATTTAACATGCATAATTTGAACTCTCAACGCATTTTTTGTAGTTTTCAATAAATAATACAACGTAAAATAGACGCGTTTACGATTTTCCTCGCACAAGTTACTATTCGAAATAGCAAAAGTTATTAAATTTCAGGAAAAAGGTTTGTTCAGAGTTTCCTTAAGAAACACTTGAGAATTGAAAAAGTCTGTGTACTGATTACGATCCTTGAGAAATTCAACAGTCCGGGTTTGGACTTGCATCCTTAGGAATTTTAAGGGTCCAGTCCGGACGGGGACTATTAAGGTACTCTTTGATCTCCGGTCCAACCTGAAAAGTTCCGATTCCTGGTAATTTCATTTTTTGTTTTATGGAAGATAGAAGTTTGAATCAATCGAAACAATGCACCCTCTGTATCAGTTTATTTCGCTGACTCGGATCATTTTTCAATCTGAATTTAGCGAAGTAAACAAGATGGAAACAGGTACTAAAATAGACTATTCATGACATCATATTAAAAAGCATAAAAGAGGATCCCGGATTGAAATGAATATCTAGTTTTTACTGCGTCTATTTCTTTTTACGGGATCATCATCATCCAATTCAATAGAATTAACAGGTAATCTAAAGACTAAAGTACAATCTAAAACTAGCATTCATACACGGAATGCTGTATGGATGGTTCCAGTGTTACTTAATTAAATAGTGTAATAAAAAACTTTTACAAAATAATTGGTTTGATCACTTACTTTGCAATTCGGTCACGGAAAGAATTAAATGACTAAACTTACCATTCAGCATGCATAATTTGAACTCTGAACGGATTTTTTGTGGCATTTAGTAAATCCTTACAACGTAAAATAACCGCGTTTACGATTCTCTTTTCTTCCCCTTGTAGAAAGAGTTAAGAAGAAAGGGGGGAAAGAACAGTGAATGGGGAGATGTGTCTAACTGTAATATTCCGAGACCCGGAAGTAACTCCAAGCTCTAAATAGCGACTTGGGTTGAGTTAGACGAGGCCGACTTCGGTCTGACGGGAAGGACCTTATAATTTGCCCGGAGGAAAGCCTCCAGAAAGTCCATGGACTTAAGTGTTTCCCGGCGGCTAGTGGGGCGCGCGATGTGAATGCGCTTGGCCCCTCATGGCCCATGCAGATAGCGCCAGGCTTGGAGATCGTCCATCGGCGGGTTCGAGTTCCCTGGTGATCACGGGGGAGGGCGTGAGTGCACCTTGTTTACGTTTCATGAGTGGGTGAAGATCTAGGAGGGGACTTAGGAAAGGAGGGAGGTCCTACGACGTAAATAGGAGGGTTTAATGCGGCCACACCCACCCGGAAGGAGGGGGTTGGTGTGTGGTCGCCCGTTGGTGACCTTTTTTCAGGAAGCGATGCAGAAACCAACAATGTTCAGAAACGCTAATTTCGCCTCGATGATGATGACGGTACGATGGCCCGGGTAGGCTCTGAGGCGGTGGAATGGCCGGGGAAGTAGCTCGAGCCTCGTGTGCTTCGCGAGGTGATTCCATAGAATCAGGGACAACAAACGAGACCTCATGCGGCGAAGGCTGGGGCGTTGTAGGCGGCGACTGCAGCCCCAACAGGCGAGGTGGTGAATTGAAACTATCGAGCACCACATGGGCGGTACTGGTGGATGGTTCAGGCGACGCATACCGTCGAGTCACAATTGGCGGCGGAAAGACGTGCCCGAACTCAACGTAGAAAACTGGGCCCTTTAACGACAAGGGTACTTCCCTGTTTTTAGATGGCCCCCGGCGGCGTGGATCCTTGGTGCCTCCTGGCCTGCTCATTTCTGGTGCGGTTCAGGAGTGCACGTGAATCGCACGTTCCGATTACTCGCCGGTGGCGCTCCTTGGCGCGGCGGTGGTATGGATCCCTCGGAATTCGAAAACTCCTTTCCTCGTCCAAGCGTGCGGTCCTCATGGCCCGCTGCGCCCGCCGAGGATTAGTGCACTGGGATCCCTGCGTATCTTCCACACTCTTTTCCATTAAAAGTGTTCTGTGTGGTAAAATACGACGCACTACAAGAAGGGTGGCGCAATTGCTGACGGCTTCCCGCTCCGTCACTTTCTTCGTAAGTCAAAATACCCCTTTTGGGTGTGAAGGTAACCCAAGGCAGTTAATCAAACTGCAGAAGGGGGTTTAATCAATAACCGAACCTGACAGGTTGTCGTGGTTCGGTATTGAGTGAGAGCGAAGAAAGTTCAGCAAAGCAACTTACTTGCGATTCAGATGATGGAATCCCGGTGCTGGTAACGATGTACAACTTCATGGTGCTTTCTGCTCTCTGCCAATCCTCAGGGTCTCTGATTTAACGATGAGAAACGGCGGAACGCGGTGAAGGTGTCGCGGTAGCTAGAAGTTAAAATTAAAACAAAAATAAAGAAAGCGATTCAAAGTAACTAAGAGGTGTTTTTATTCGTTTGTTGCTTACAGAGGTCAGAGCGGAGCGCATCTGTGCCTTAGAAGATTCGGAAAACCGACTGACTTGACTGAGTGGCTCCCATCTCTCGCTTGCCGGGCACAGAGTTCTCGTGGCGGTAGGGACAGCTCTCTGGCCCGCCAATTCGCTGCGAGAACGGCAACGAAGTCGCAACCAAGCGGAGGGGATCGTCAGCCAGGCCCGCCTGCCTTGACCTCCGCGCGTCGACTCTACACTAACTGAACTGATACATTCATTTTAAACTATTACTTAAGATTGAAAATATTACCAATAATCAGAAAGTTATGAGAACCTAATCCGTACCTTATTTCTTTTTATTTTATTTTTTCATTTTAGCGAAGGAACCAAGAAGCTTGGATGAATAGAAGGGTCGTTCGGTTTTATTGGTTAATAATTAGTTGTTGAATAATGAATTTCTAAACATTGCTAATTTAATAATAAATTCTGAACGACCTTTCATCCCGAAAAAAAAAAAAAAATACCTTTAACCTAACATTAACTTAGAATCTTTAAATTTTAAATTGCGATGGGTATATGTGTACGAATGAGTACGTGTATACACGTACATCCAGGTAATATTGTCATTTATATAATTTCAAGGGGGAGTTTGTTCATTTCACTAATTTGTGATTACTTTTAGTCCTGGTTTTCAATAAATTAATTCTATTTACTCCCCAATTTCTAAAAATAAAAAAAAATAGAACCTGGAAAGACATTATTTCGAATCTTGGTTGAGATCCCCGGCCAGATTTTTCGCTACGCCAGAAGGAGATAGAGAGAGAGTCAGAGAAGGCAGATAGTGGTGAAAGGGAGGAGAGAGCGCTCATAGGATTGAAATAGAGGATAGACGTTTGGCGGACGTGACAAGCCTGCCATCGAAGTTTTCGTACTGATGGTAAACACGGCGAAGTCACGGGTTGGCAGGCTATCGGCGTCAGGCTAGGGAATGCAGCAGCTATTTGAGAGCTAATATGTTTGATGACTCACTGGGGCCAAGCAAGCTCGTTGTTCAAAGAATCCGTTAAATCGTCAAGTGTTCACGTTCAACCTTCACTCAAATTGCTTTTGGAAGTTTTGAATGGAAATCTTTTTGACTGCTTGTTTTGATTTTCCGGTGTTCTCAATCTAAAAATTTGACACGCAACAATTTTCCTTGTACAAGTAACAATGAATTCAAAGTAGTAAATTTTATTGATCTGAAGTGAGCAAAGTAAACAATAAGGAAACTTCTACTGAAATAGACTATTCATGAGATCATATTGAAACGCCTAAAAAAGGATCCCTGATTGAAAATAATATCTAGATTTACTGTGTATATTTCTTCTTACAGAATCATCATCCAATCCATCACCACCAAGGCCACCCATTAGTCACCCACCATTACCAGGTAATTTAAAGACTAGTTTACAATCTAAAACGAATATCAATACGTGTAGTACTATATGGGCGGATCCAGAGGTAATTATTAAAATTTAAGAATTTTAAATTAGATTAGAATGAAATTCAAAATCCCATTTGACATGATACACTCAAATCAATGTATAGAATTTCTGGAAATAAAACAAGAATCCGAAGATAAAGTTGGAGCAACTACTGAAAAATGCTCCTATTGCAATTCCTAAATACAAAATTGGTTTCTTGGGACCAACGTTTCGGTGCTCATACAGCACCCTTATCAAAGTAAAAAAATTCAGAACAGGTGGGAACAGCAACCAACCCACGACGCTATCTCCTTGATACCTGAGATTTAAGTGTGGGTCAGAAAAAAATCCGTTATAAACAAACAAGGTATACGAGAAATTCAAGATTCATGCAAACCTACTGCTTAATGTTAGTAATCATGCAAGAAAATCTTTTGATTAGTTTATCCAAATCAGTTCCTAAATCAATAGACAACTTATTTTGTTTCTTAATATAAAGCATTTCCATGAATTCTATCTTTCTCTTATTCATTTTCCTATGTAAAATTTCAACATTCTCCCAGTCAAACTCATGATCAACATGAAAAAAACCTCACATATGTCTAGCAAGAATACTTCTATAACAACGTCCCAAACGAACATAACTTTTGTGTTCCTCCATCCTAGTATTAAGAAGTCTTCCAGTCTGTCCCACGTAAGTTTTCATACAGATCTTGCCAAGTGATTTTGTAAACAACACCACCTTTTTCAGATATATCTAAAGGATCTTTACAAAAAGTTATTATTAAATCAATTTCGAACCGCATATGGAAAAAAGTATGAATATTAAATTTTTTCAACATAAATTCAATAGCTTTCGAAATTTGACCACAAAAAAAAGAAAGAAAAAAAGTATTAAACGAACTATATTCTCTTAATTCCTTCTGATTATTTGTAGATACAATGTCACTTTGTTTGTTTTTCATTCATCAAATTCCAATTGTGATATGTTGCTCAGTTAACTTTTGTGGGTAACGATTGATAAAAAGGATATTCCTAACAATATTCGAATTCTTCTCGTGCAAAGACATGTGAGACAAACCTAGAGCTCTGTAAACTAAGTGTTTGATTACTGCAATTTTGTTTTGAATAGGATGAACCGAAGGAAAATAAAAAATTCTACCTGAATATCTACTTTTCCTATGCAAATTAGTAATAATATGAGCATCCTGACCTTTAATTACTTCTATGTCCAAAAAACATATTTTATTATTTTACTCTATTTCATGGGTAAATTGAAGTTTTCGATGAAAATCATTAAAAGTATCAATAACTGCCTGCAACTTTGCTAGGAGGGTAAAACAAGAGGGTAAAACAAAATCTATCTTCTTGAAAGGAAAGACCTCTAAGTCTTCCATAACTATTTCTGCTAAACTCGAATAAATGACTGAACCTATGGGAGTACCAAACTTTTGCCTATGAAAAGACCCATTGAATTTAAAATAAGTTGTGCTTATAATAAAAGCTTTCCCCGTAATAAAATCTTTTCAACTCAATGGAATACGAATTCTTATATTGTCCCATCTATTTAAAATTGCCTGTTTGAGTAATTCACGGAGTACACTTATAAACATTGCAACAATATCCAAAGAAATCATTGCATAGTCATCAGGAACAGTTTTTTGAATAATAATTCCCTAGAATTTCCAGCTATTTTTAATATAGTATTTTGAAGTTTCAATGGAGTCTTCAAGTATTAAAATAAAGTTTTGTTCTAAAATTTTCGTGGGAGTGTTGATAGTTGGAATAACCATGCTCAAAGGATAGCCTTCCTTATGAATCTTCCTCAAACCATAACATCTTGCAAGAACTGTTTCTTCATTATTTATATCAGTCCATCTTATGTCTTTTTCTAAAAGTCCTTTCTTTCTCCAATTGTCTATATTCCTGAAAGTGTCTCTTCCTAATTGTTTTAACAAATTTTTACTCAATAAATCATAGTTATCACAATTGGAAAGTAAATTCTCCATATCCCTAATGTAATCTGATTTTTTTATACAAACTGTAATATTGCCCTCATTAGCATTCACGCAAATTATATCAGGTTTGTTTTAGAAGAAACTTTTCGTTATCATGAAAGCTTCAAATATTTTACGATCAGTACTGATAATCTGCAAACAATTCTGATCAACAAAGCTCTTTGACAAGTGTAAAACCTTGTTTCGGAAATCTTGTTGATCTAATATTGGATATTTAAATCAATCGAAGACTTGCAGAGAATGCTGAGAAAACTAAATACAAGCATGAAGAACAGGGGCCTCAAAATTAACGTAAATAAAACAAAAATCAGTGTGTGAAGGAAAAGGTGAAGAAACAATGTGCAACATTGTCCTCAATGATGAGAGGTTAGAACAAGTTGATAAGTACATATATCTAGGTAGCCTATTCACTAGTGATGGGAAGATAGATGGACAGTTGTATAGGCGTATAAATGAGGGTCGGAAGGTTATCAATAAAGCAGGGTCCATTCTCAGAAGTAAAAATATATCAACAAAAACTAAAATGACCGTACATAGTTCTATATTTGTTCCGACTGTACTATACGGTAGCGAGACCTGGACATGTCAAGAAAAGGACTAGAGTAAAAATAACGCGATTCGCATAAAACCTCTGCGCATAATACGCGGGAAAACACTAATGGATAAAGTGAAAAATGAAATTATCCTCAAAGAATGTGGTGCAACTAAGACAATAGTTGACACACGGGAAATAAATCAGTTAGGATGGTTCGAACATGCTGTAAGAATGAAAGATAAACGTCTAATGAAACAAGTGTATGAAGGTAAAGTGAACGGCAGTATGCCAAGAGGCAGACCGCGGAAAGAATGTGTGAATGAAAAATTAATCCAAAAAAATTACCAAATAAATAATTGTGCTTTAACTTCAAGTAGATAATTTATTGTAATTTGTATTGATAATTATTATCAATTGATTAATCATTTACTATGAATAATTTTACATCATTGCATGATTTAATAATTTGATAGTAGGATATTTGGTAGAATATTTATCTATTTGGTTAAAAATTTATATATTTTTTTGAAAGTTCGGTTTTGTTGGTTACAACCAAATGTTTTTTATTTGAAATTAAAATATAAAATAGCCGATTCAACGATCTGGGCTATTCATCACAAAATCACGTGATTGACAGTTATTTTTATGCTTTTATATTAATGTAAAACGTTGAATATTCCAGATTGAATTAATTTGATTGAAGAAAGTAATAATTTGTAAGAAAAAGAAAACCTAATATATCTTAGCAAAAATGAAATTAGAAGACATGAAATTTTTAATATTCTTATCATTAGAAATGATTGTCATCGCAAACTAAATCACAGCTAACTTAAGGTTTCGATAATGTTATTTCTATGACCAGTCACAGGGGTACCTTTCCCGGCCCATGGATACGTTGGAAAGGAGCAGGAGTTTGAACTACATTATTCATGTGACCAGTCACAGGTTTAAATAGTAGACTCTAATTTTTAAAATTTTGTTAATGTGGTAGATGTTTATAAAAATATGTGAGATTTTTTTTAAGAACCTGAATTTTGTAAACTTTACCTAATTGGTACATTTACATGAAAAACAGTTCTTCGAGTCACAGAATACAAATTTGAGTTCAGAATTAAAAAATTGTATTCAATTTTCAAAAATTTCAATAATTTGGTAGATTCTCGTATGAGTCAATACAAGGGGGGTTTTTGAGCACAGAACAAGCATTTGGAGTGAAAATTCACAATTTCAGTCCACTTCTGGAATTTCTGTATTTCGCGGAAATCCACTAACTTGATATATTTTTGTTTATTAGGTCCCTTTTTAGAATTTTTTACTTTTTACCTCAAATTTGTGTTCTGTGACTTGAAACCCCCCTTGTACTAACTTTCATAAAAACCCAATCCTTTTCAAAAAAGCTGCTTTTCAAATTTTTTTTTCATTTTGGCCCCTAATTCTTGCTTTGAGCTTCGAAAATCGCCTTTTTGACCCCTCGTTATGAATGCCATGAGAAGCAACAAATTTAAGAATATCTTCAAAATTTTGAGTTAAATGTTGGGATTTTTTAATTTTTACCCCAAATTCCTGTTCTGTACCTCCTGAATACTCCCTTACCTTACTGCGCATCCATGAAACTCTACTGCGCATATGTAAGTTCGCTGCGCAGACTAATGTGCAGTATTACTCTTCTGCGCATCTTTAGTTACCATAGAACTTTTTTACGAAATGTTGGGTTAACTCAATAATTATATTAAATCTGCCGATACTTCTTAAATTCCTTGACATCTATTCAAAAACGGCGAGAGCTTTTAAAATCCTACAGAAACAAGAGGAATCTGTGAAAATCTTATAAAATCCCTTGTAATCTTTTAAAATATCATGAAATAATAATTTATAAATAACGTTAAAAGTATGAGATGACATACTTCAGACCAAATAAAAAGACTTTGATGATATTACCTGAGATCCTGAAAAATTTATCAAAATACCTTGTGAGCTCTCGAAATTCCTCAAAATCATTGAAGTCGTCGGAAATCTTATGAAATCACTTGCGATTTGTCGAGATATTATAATAGGCCCTACAAAATCGTGCTATATTTTCCCAAATTCCAGGAAACTTTTTAATATGACATGCAAATTTTTCAAAAACCTTAAAATCAGTTGAATCCTTGGAAATTCCTAGAAATTTTTTAAATATTTTTTAAGTGCTCTTTCAAAAAGCCCTCAAATAATTAGAATCGTGTCTTTTTTATTTGAGATCGAAATGAAATATACTTTCTCATGAATAATTTCATGCGAAAAGAGCATTAAATATATTCACAAATCAAAATTAGATTTTCAAACTGCCTCCTTTTCGGCTCATTAGAGACAGATAAATAACAAAGGAGAAGAGAGAAAGAATTAAATCACTTAAAAGAACTGAAATCTCTTAAAAATACCCTAATATATTTTAACAACTTCGAAATCTTTTAGAATGTCTTGAAATTTGTAAATCTCTTGAAAGTGCTTCGGAATCTTCTTAAGTACCCTAAAATATTTTAAATCATTTCAAATCCTATCAGGTTACTAAAACCAATTGAAAGTTCCTTGGAATCATTTATTATACCCTAAAACCTTGCATAGATCCTATAAAATTGATCTATATTTTCGAAATTTTGAGAAACTCTTTGATACAATACCCCACCCAAATTTTTTCGCGTCTCTTGAAAATGCTTAAAAATCTTTTTAAATACTCTGAAATATTTTAATTTTTCTGAAACCAATTAGATAATCTTTTATAATTTTTTAAAAATTTCTTCAAATTATTGTAATCTCTTGGAAATGCCTTGGAGTCTTTTCAAATTCCTTACGTATTTATTTAAAATATTTTTAAATTACTTGAATGTTGAAACTTTTTATAGCTGGTGAAAATGCCTTCAAGTTATTGAGATAAAAAAAATTAATTGGAGTCATTAAATATTTCAAGACCTTTTAAAAATCAAAAAGTCACGTAAAACGTTTTAAAGCTTTCGAGAATGCCTTGGAATCTTTTAAATTACTCTAGAATATTTCAAATCCTCTGAAATCAATTAAAATACTTAAATCAAATAAAAAATCCTTGGAATCTTGAAGAAAACTATAAAAGTTTTCAAATATTTTATTTTTTTTTCTTCAATATATTGCTATTATTAACAACTCTTTAAAATGCTTTAGATTTTTTTAGAATAAACGACAATATGCCCTATCGTTTAGAAGTTCTTCAAATTATTAAAATAAAACTGAAAGGAAGATAGTGCACATGAAATATGACAGTTTTAAAGGTTATGTTGAAAATCCGACATTTTCGTTTGCGCATGTACTAAAAAAGCGCGGTGCAATTTAAAATTAGATAATATACACTTGCAATAATACGTTAAGATTACATTTTTAAAAGAAGTTAGGTATTTTTATTATTCAATTTAACGTGCTTTAAAAAAGAATAAAAAATGTTGGTTAATATTCATCTGTATGATTATTCATAGTCTTTATTGATTTCAAATAGGCTCGCGCTTTTCGGCACATGCGCAGTTGAAAATATGAATAGCCATCTATCGGATATCAACGAACTAAAAAGGAACCCTCAAAATGAGTTCCATTGGAGCCTCAGTTCTAAATGATACCAACTTTTACTTGAGCCGCAACTTTACTGAACCCTAATTTTTTTCTGTGTTGTCCAACCCAGAGAAGTACAGGCCAATAACTTGTTTGAATACGCTGTATAAGATCTTTACAGCTATCCTAATGAACAGGATTGTCCGAAGAATTGAGCCTGTGTGCAAGCATGTTAATCTGCGATCAACATGCTTGCCGTCCCGATTCTACTCTACTCATTTGGAGTGGTTCAATGGACAAAGAACGAGCTTACGGTCCTTTATATCGCGATACTTAAGATCATGCATATGCATATAAGAGCTTGCATATCAATTCGTGCGTTCCACGATTATATATCTCGCGCCGTCAAGGCGGACTTCTGAATCTTCAATGTCTTCGTAACCGAATTGTGCTAAGCACAACTTACATCGTTACAAATGGCAGAGATCGTCTCCTAAAAATGGTCAGAAAACACGAGATGATTGGCAAAGGCGCGTTGTTATTTCATCGTGACCTATTGCCACCAATCTCACGGTCGTGAAACGTGGTCATGGGTGTGATTTAACGCGGTTCTACTGGGAGCTGGTATCATTTTTAGATGGCAGTTGCCCCCAGTGCGACCCTGCGGTGGTTATTAAACCCCTTTTTTAATTTGTTTGTTTTAATAATCATTGTTCAGACGAAAGAAGGTTACCATTAATCTTCTTTTGGTAGGCTATTTCTAAGAAATATGTTTTTGGACAAAAATTATTAATTCAACTAGAAAAATTTGCCTATCGAACGTTGATAAAATCAGTAAGACATTGTTCGTTACTCGGAGAAAAGATAGAACATTTTGCGGTTCTAAATCCAAACAAGTTTCAGATTTTCCTGAAAGAAAAATAATTTCTAAGTGAAATAATCTCGATTTGAAAGTATTCGATTTAATTTTTCCCGCGCTATGATACGCGGAGTAACAACAAACCATTGAACTGTCGTATACGCTACTTACTTCATTCATTGAGAAAACTGTTGTTTGCTTTGATTTGATTTAATCTTGTGATAAAAAAAGGCACTGTCTAGAATTACGGAGTTTTACGTAATGTTAGCCCTGAACGAGCGAATTGAATCAGTGAGATTTCATTGCAAATCAGTGAAAATCCTTATTGATTTTATTTATTGCCCCATTTATTACTGATTCAAATTATTTAGATCATAATTATTCCAACTTAATTATTCCGTTTCAGAATCTTAATAAGAAATACTTTGATTAATGCATTTTACTACAAAAAAGGTTTCTGATTAAAAGGAATCAACTGTTTACTCGAACGATTTCTACTCAATAATGGGTTCCTTTAACCTATAGACAATAAAAAACGTATTGTTTATTTATTCATTTATTTATTAAAATTATTTTATTTTGTGATTAATGCATGAATAATTGAAGTTCACTTTATTTTATTCTACAATTAGTGGAACTACTAATGTTTAACACTTTTTTACAAATTGTTAAAATTTTGACGTCTATAATTCCACAAATTTGAGTCTACTGACGAAAGTTAGGCAGAAAGGAAACTTTCTTACATTGATAATAATTGAACTTTTAGTTTTCACAAGTATTAGCAGTAATTATTCAGAATTAATTTATAGTGCGAGAACATTATAATTTTCTTTTATCAATACTGATTTTAATATCTATAATACTGGTTGTTTATCAATCATGATTGTTTTGAAATCACTATTACATTGAAATTTATATATTTTTGGAGTATGTGAAAGGAAATGTTTCACGTGACCTTACATTATCGCCTCCCAAAGTGGTGAGACTAACACGTTTAGAACAAGTTGCTCGATAATACATCATCCCTTAAACTGAGAGTCCCCTTGGTGCACGGAGGGCAACTAACCTTAGGGCCGTAACGCTTAAGCTTAACATTTCTCACCCCTCAAAGGGTGCCAGTTCCTTCTTGAACCCTTTCTCTCTCGCTCTCTTTCTTTCTCTCTTCCTCTCTTCGTCTCACCCTTTTTCCATCCCTCTCACTCAACAGCCCTCCCCTCATTAGTCTTCATTTGTTTTCGGAATTATCGCCCCCGCCTAAAACCGGCACGCGAGTTCTGCCAAAGGGGTGGCGAACCGTTATGTAGAGTTTATTAAACTGAAAATATGTTACGCCTTCCCTCAAAAGATAATCCTCTTTCCTTCTCTTTTAGTATATACACTGAATATGAGATCATTAATAAAAAATCTAAGTTAGTGTTATACAGGCTCTAAATTACAACATTTTGGAAAGTTGTCTACAAAATATGACAACAAAATATATACAGAAATTTGGTTGGCAATAAAGTGAAAAATAAAACATTTTTTAGCACATTTTCTTGGATTTTCGATTTTGAAGAAGCCAGCGTTTGAATAAATTTTCACTGTTATACAAAATATTCCGAGCGTATTTTTTTACTGGATCCACAAAGCGGAAAATTGGAAGTACTTAAAAACATTTTTTCTGGAATTTTAAATCCAAGAATGACGGAGTAGAGGGAAGATTTTTTGCAACAATATTTTTTGCATAAAAATTGTGTAAAACATTCAGTTCGTGAATCACCTAGAGGATCATTCTTCTGCAAGGAAAAATACTCTTCAGATTTGGAAAATTTTTTGAACATTTACAATAGCAAATTGTTATGCAGAGTAAGTTTTTTCATACATACAGGCATCAGAAAATTCTGAAAAAATGTTCGTATACCCATTGAGGAAGTGGAATGACAATGCTTATTTTGTTTTAAAATTATTGTAATTTATTATTCAAATGCTTTTTTGTAACGAAGAATTTTCATAAATCGAAAACTTGTAAACAATTTATAAAGTTAAAAATAATTTTTTAAACTATCAGGTTCTATGTTGTCCATGTTTTATAAAAATGCCTATATGTAAAACTTTTTACCTATCTTTCAACCGGAAGAAACAATTCAGTATTTTCTCAGAAAGTCAATTGTCACAGATGACAAATTTCTTCTTGAATTTTCGGAGTTAAAAAAGTCTTCTCGAATGTTAACAAAAAATATTTAAACCTGAAGAAACAGTAGGAAAAAATGTTTTAGTATTTAAAGAATTTCGAACAAATGAATGTACGGAATCAAAAGAATGAATTCAGAAAATTTGTAAAGCACAGAATCTTGTGATTTAAAGAAAATCTGTTTGTGACTGTAAACTGACTTGAAATTTTTTAAACTATACATTATGTAAAATTTATGATTTAAGCTTGAACCAATATATATATTTAATTATGAAGTATTTTTATATTAAATTCCCGAAAATTAGAAATATTTAATTTTGTAGCTAGCTTGAAATTTCAATTTCTGTTTGAACTTATTGAATATAAAATGTTTGAAGATAATGTTCTCTAATTTATAATTTTTAGGGTCTGCACTCTTCATTCTGAATATTTTAAATTTCAATCCTTTTACTGTAAAATGTTATCCAATAATAATGGTAATGGCATAATTTAGTATATATATTGGCCTGTATGAAAAAATAGCATACATGAAAAAATTTGGGAAAAATTGGTAAAAATTATGCTTTTTTAATGAGTGCGGGCTTATTTGGTCAGTGTCAATATGCTCTACTGGGTTCAAAAAATTATTTTTAGAATATTAGTATTTATTTCTAGTAATTTTTATGATAAATTATCTTTTACTTCTTATTTTGGCCCTTAAAAAGTTTGTTTTTTTAAACTGGATATTGCAACGTTACAAGGTAATACTTTAATCGATAAAATAATTCATGATAAATTAAAATTGCATGATATTCACAGAAGTAAGAAGGAATATGAAAAAATTCTAGTTAAAAATAAAATTTGTGAAGTAAGCTGTTGTTTTTTATATTTAGAATGTTTGTCATGAACATACAAATTTTTTTCCTAAGCAGTATCATCATCAGTAACGTTGCGATTCTTGAAAGTCGAATTAAATCTTTTCTAATACCTGTCCTTTAGTACCAAAGGTGATAACAATCCCTGATTCAAGTTTCGAAAAAGATTTATCAGTTCTTAAAAGTTTTAGAAATCGACTCATACTCCTAAAAGGGATTCGTTTCCAAAAACGAAATATTTTAATGCCTCGAAGGCGTGAATTGATTGAATTTACCAAAGCTTAATGAATTTCGAAATTAAATTTCCGTCCTTTAATGTATCAAATTGATTCAATATCCCAAAACTAATTAAAGTTCAAAAAGGTATTTCAAGAAGAAAAAGCTCCTAAAGTCGAAGCACCTGAAAATCGAGGTTGAGTCCCTTTGTAAGTTTGGAAGCGAAGAAGCTTTTCGAGTTTCGTCGTATCTTATCGTTTTCTTAATCCTTTCTCTCTCTCTCTCTCTCTCTTTTCTCTTTCTCCGGGGTTGAAAGCCAGCGAGCCACCAGCATGCTGGCCAAGGTACAACGAGAGATAGTGGTATCGTCCCTGGAAGTCCGGCCTTAAGAGAGCTTAAAAATTTCCCCGCCACCCCTGACGGGCTTTTTCATCCCCCCAGAGTCGAACCACCGCAGCCCCCGCGAGGAGATCTTTGCGGCCAACCAATCCGGCAGGCCGCAATCTCCGCCCGCCACGCCCACGCGCCAGTGAATCCGCGTCCATCCCCTCCCTCAGTTTCCCCAGCTATTTACCCCTATCCCCCCACCAGCACCACACCCGACTCCAAACCGTCATCCCTCTTCTCAGTACTTTCGTCTCCGTCTTCCGTATTCTCCGTTATTCTCCTTGCTTTCCACCTGCCGTGAGCTTCGCAGCTTTCAGGGAATTTTTAAACTGCCTTCTGCAGACGACGCTATAATATGTTATTGATCAAGATTTCCCAAAAGTGATATCTGAAGATTAACATGAGAGGCTATGATGATAATAATTTAAAGTGACTTTTCCGTTCTTAAATATCTCCTTGAAAGATATAATGAGAACTATTTTCTAGGGTGGATCGTTCAGCGCTGAAAGCTGTTTAGCATTACAAAACATAATAAAAATACAAATTTTGAAATAGATTAGGGTAAAATCGATTTAAATTTGTAGCGGTACCTCATGGAACTAGATGGATATTATCCTGATTTGTCTGAAATGGAGTCAGTAGGGGTAAGTCTGATAAAAGGGTTAGTGTGATAGAGAGAAAATTTGGAATGCAAAAAACAAATTAGTTATTCGATTTTTTTAACACTAAATAATGATTATATCTCCTATTATTGTATTGAAAAGGTAATTGTAATTTGTTAGTGCTTCAATAAATTATTTTTAAAGAAACTGAGGTGCTTTCAGAAAACTCCAATACTTAACTGTGTCATCTGGTCTTTTGATTTCAATTTTTCCTACATAGAGCACCTTTTGTTAAATTTTGTTAGGGATGAAGGAAGATATTATATTTTTCTTTGATATTAGTTGTTTTTTTCAAAAATTTGAAATTTGAATTATTTTTAATAATAAATTACGACGAGCTAATTAAAAATAAGACTAAGGGGCAAGTTTAATACCTATTTTTGGTTTTTGATTTTCATTGTGGAATACGAAAATCTGTCAAAATTTCGAGGTTAGTTGGAGAGGTTAGTGAACCTTATTTTTGTTCTTTTGGAATAAAAATATAAGTAGATAATAATAATTGGAAAATAACATTTTAATACATATATTTACGCAGACAAATATTTTTTGAATTAATTTAGAAATCATAAAATTCAAAATAGATCAGAGTTTTTCAATATCACTTAAACTTCATTTGAAATTAAAATTTTTTTATTTTATTTTTATTATTATTCTTACAAATGATAATTAATTAAAAGCAAAGTGCTTTTTTACACGTATCACGTTTACCCGTAATTACGGAAAATCTAAAATTGTCGACAAACTACCAAAGAAAACTAAAAATATTTCTTCCAGCAAGTTTTTACGGATTAAAGAAAGGAACGAATAAAAGTAAAAAGTCCAAAGATAATTTTGAAAAAATTTTAAACAATAATTTTCTCAAATATCTGAAATATCACTAATCAAAGTCTAACTTTGTAATTTCTTATCATTTACCCGTATCGAGCCTACTTTACAGTAATGCAGAAGATCGAACATTTTTCATCTTAATTTGTTTTCAAGTATGAGAAAAAAATTTATTTAGACAGTTCTGTTAGAGTAATTCCAGAATAGATCATCTAGATGTCGTTGCGACATGATTTTAAAAAACGAATTTCTCTATTTATAAACTTTCATATATAATTCAGTTTGTAAACATTATTTTTAATGTATGGCATACAAGGATAATTTTAGTAATAGAAGTAATTACAAAATACTATTTTGAAATGTCAAATATCGAGGCTTTCGACTTGATATTTCAACTTCAAATACAACATTTTATAAAGGATACATACCTTGATATATGAATTGGCTAGTAAAAAGCATCGCTTCAGTTAAATTATCTTTTTTCTTCTTCGAATATCTCCTAAGATGTAGAAGGAAAAAATATAAAAGTGGAAAGATATCTTTAGACGGTAAAACTCTACACACCCAAACTTTTTCGATGGAATCTCGCCCGGTTTTTACCTAAAACTACTTTGGAAATCACGTACGGGTAACCCTTTTCTAGTCGTTACAAAACAGAGTAACAATATGAATAAAGATAGCTTTTGAAATTTGATTGCTTTATATTTCAAACATACACAATTATTGTTTTCCAGTGATATAAAGTTATCAAATATATTCAAATTACAAAAAATGTATTTGATTTTTAAATAATTTTATCAATTAAATTTTTTATTATGTGTAAATAATTTCAAATTATATTTTTAGGAAAAATATCTGATTACAAACGTATATTTACATAGTTTTAGATTTAAAGCAATCGAAATTCAAAAGCTTACTTCATTTATATTGTCACTCTGTTTTGAACCAGGTAGAACAGAGTTATCTTTGCGTAATTTTCAAAGTAGTTTTAAATAAAAATCGAGCGAGATCCCAGGAAAAAATTTGATCAGGTGTGTAGAGTTTCACCATCTAAAGATATCCTGAATTTTTTTTTTCATTTTTGCCTTCTACATCTTATGAGATATTTGAATAAGAAAAAAGAGCATTTAATCAAAGCGATGATATTTACCAGCTAATTTGGTATGCATGTAAGGGTATATAATTCTATCAAATTTTGATTGAAGTTATTAATATGAGGAACATATCTTTTATAAAAAGATAAATTTCATAATTTTTGCATAATAATGACGGAAAACCATCAAGTTGAAACACTTAAAATTGTACAGTTTGAATCACTACTTTGTGATTACTTTTAGTATAAAAATGAGTACGCAAATGAAAATATATCGTTACCACATGAATCCTAAATTCGTAAATGACAATATAATTATAATCTGGTTCACATTATTTTATGCTTTCATTTAAACAGAATTCTGTAGTGCAGCGCACCCAACATTGTTTTCGTACATACCATTCTTTAAAAATCATTTTTACAAGTGGAATCAAATATTAACGCTTATAAATAGAGAAATTCCCAAATCTTGTTTTACAGACAGTTTTTATAATTAATACGTAAATTGTACATTTTTATCAGTTTATTTTGAGTATCTTTCAAATTGGAAATTATAAGCTTCGATATTTTACAAAATTAAATTTCTAAATGGCGCGAGAAAAGTTTCTTCTTCTTTTGCGATTCTGGAATTATTTCTTATACGTACAAGTCAATGTTGTAAAACAATCAAATAAAGTTGCAATTTGTAAAAACTGTTTCAAAAACATAAAAAATGTACAATTTAGGAATGCTTTAAAAATGATAATAAAAATATATGTTTTGAATGTAATAAAAAGATCTAAAGTTAATTTGTTGAAGATAAATCATGCATACATCATGTTAACTTAATCCTCTCACTTCGAGACGCAAAAGAACATACCGTGCCAAAAATATTTTCGAGAAATAAGAGAAATAGATAAAAAAAAGATAAGACAAAAAGATAAAAAGAAAAAAAAATTGTTTCGAAATTCCCACATATGTGTCATTGAGCAAAAGTGGCACGACTTTTTTCCCCCATATATGTTTCACTGGCATTGAAGGGGTTGAAGAAATGGTCTTTTTGTATGATTAAAAAATTGTAAAACAAGTAAAAAATTTGAAATGCATGAACAAGTAACAATAAGTAGCGCAGACGGGCGAAATTTTTTTTTTTTTTTTAACCAAAGACTGGACTAGGTGACCCCGAAGGATTTTGATATATATATATATATATAAATTATATATGTATTTAGTAGACAAATACTACTTTACTATTTGCATGTCATTATTCTATGACAGTAGACTAGAATCAGCTGAATCGCTTGATTTTCTAGTGTCAATCAATCTACGTGATCTTCATATATAAACTGACTATGTAACTGAAAATTCAGTAAAGTTTGATCCTAAATCTAGTTTCCAAAATGCACATTACACCTGTATAATTTCAAATCGGACTTAATTTGAAACGTAATTCTAAATTTGTAATTTAATTTTTTTAGACTAATAAACTCTGAAATAATTTAATTTAATCATTAAAAATGAAGTTAGTCAAAAATTAGAATCCTTAAAGTTTAGAAGCTCCTAATTTAAAATATTCTATATCACATAATTCAAACCCATAATATTGCAATGCCTTATCATAATACCTTAATATAAAAATTAGGGTATTTATAATTTTAAGTTTTCAAATTTGAACATATATCGAAATTAAATTAACAAAATGCACAATATTTTCAAAACTTAGAATTGGACAAAGTAAAGTTTAATAACTTATATAATTGTGAAAATTTGGGTTTGATCAAATTTGAGACATTATCGAAGTAAAAACATTAGACGAGCAACTTATTTGCAACATAATTCCTAGAAAATACAATCTTTGACCTGTCATTCAAAAAATATTTTTTTTAATACCTGAATTATTGGGATAACTAAACTTTTTGAAACACAGAAAATACATTTTCTGGAAGAAACGAATTGGAAATGAAGTTTTCCGAAGCTCACATCATAAGGTAGAATTCATGTGAAATGTGGAAGGTGGATGAAATGGATGAAAATACGTAGTTACGAGTTTCTTTCCATTACGCAGGTTTGCAACACCTGAGTCTGGAGCAAGGAGGTGGCCAAGGGTGGGGTGGTTTGCCCAGAGGGGGGCTTCCTCCACACTGTCTTCCACCACCTCCCGGTCATCACTCGCATTCCCACCCTCCACCAGGGGGAGTCTCGGCCTTTAATCCCTTCCACCATGCCATTGAACAAAGATCTCCTAGGATGCAAGGACCTGCTACCACTGGTAAGGAATTCGAAAACACGTAACACTTTTAGTACTCAGAGAAACCTATTATTAGAATAAAATTCCTTTACTTCAAGAAAAATTTAAAAAAGTACTTTATACCGAAAATCATATTGTTTCAGAATGTTTCCTAGCACTTAGGTTTTGATTTTGGTGATTATACTATTTTATAATGCCAATATAACTCGACATATTTTCTACTTCAAATTTCTGATCCCTTTAATAAGAGGAGACTTTAGAAAGTTTAAGGCTTTTCAACGATGTTTTAAATCTTCAAGATACATTAACATTTTTTTAATATCCTTTTGTTCTCTTTCAGAATCACCTAGGAATGATTTAGGACCCATTAGTGTTTCTGTGAGAGAGGCAACACCAACTATTTCACCAGGAAATCCAGGGCCTGGTCTGCTGACGACAGCTTCCGCTACAGCACCAACACCGCCAGCAGAACCAACAACAGCAGCAACCAGTCCGCCTGGACATCATCCTCATTTTCAAGGTTTATACTATCAAGAGACATATTGATTTTTTACTTTGGTTACAATCTTAAAACAAATATAATTCCTCATAATTCTGTTTCTCTATTCAACCAGGTCTTCATCTTCTAGGAGCTACCAATTCGCTCTTCGGCTCGATATTCGCCCCACTTCTTCCTCAATCGTCTTGGCTCTACAATCCCCTCTACCACACCCAACAATACATTCTGGAACCTGAGTGGCATGCTCTTGCTTTACGGATGGCTCAACATCGTCTCCAAAGGCCAGACCAAGCACGTCTAGAAGAATTCAGAAAACTCAGAGCCAACAGTGGAAGTCCAGAAGGAAGTTCCAAAGAAGAAAGACGTCGGGAATCGGAAGACCAGGAAGCACGTGAAACCGAAAGTCCTGAAGGTAGTATAGAAGTGGACGACAGGAATGATCAGGACACCAAAAGTCGAGCCAGAAGTGAAGAGTCCCTCCCGGAACAGGAGTCCCCTAGAATATCTCCAGTCAGGAGTGATCAGGATGATACCACTTACAGGGATCTTGCTGATAGAGAAGCTTCAATTCGGTTAAGACCTAGTTTGGAAAACCTTAATGAGTCTGAGGTTCATGATCAGGATCAGACAAATGTTTCTTGTCGTGGTGATTTATCTGTGAAGATCAGAGTTGAGGGTACTGTAGATCTTAGTACCAAAAGGGGTCAAGATAAGGAAAATGTGGGTCAAGATCTCACTACTCGGAGGAAGGAAGATGACATGGAAACAGAGAGAGAACCTATCAGATCAAGAAGGGATAGAAGCCCTAAGCCGAGACAAGTTTGGCGACCTTATTGAGATTTCGGAATCAACTAAGATTCTAGAATTTAGAAAGTAGGTGAGAGAAGATGGATTTTGAAAGGAAGATGTTGCTTCTCTTAAAATGTTGCTTCTCTTACCATACTACTTTGATTCTGATTTCACTTAAATTGTGATAATATCACTTTTCCTGTCGCAGGAATAAAGAACATTCCGGTCGTGATGTGAGCTTGTGAATTATCAACTTATCCTTGGTACCCTTGGTTTTATCTTAAACTGGAAAGACAAGAACTCGAGGACTAACCAGGGTTTAGGGCTGAGAAGACTGTAAATACAAATAACGTCCGATGGTATATAGAATAGAATAAGAAACTCTATTAAAAGCGCTCTTGTCTCATTCCCAATTTTTCTGAGTCGATAGATTTAAATTTGATGAGTGTATGGCTTGTGAGTATGGGAGATATGAGAATTGTCTGAGATGATGTGAAACAACCTGATTTTATAGAAAGGTTTTTAAATTGATGTAAAAGTGTGAAAGGAGAGACAAAAAGTCAAGATAGGAAGAGGAAAGGAAGGATAGAAATAAAAAAATGAGATGTTTCTTAGCAATCCTGTAAATAAGTGTAGATGTATACGATTTCTCTCAAATTGTCTTTGGGAATAAAGAAATGAAATATTGTTTCTGGGAAAAGTTGGGCGTGATGTTTGTCAAATGTTCTTTGGAATCTTTGTATCGAGATTTGAATGCCTTCTCGATTCTGCGTTCTTAGACATTCGTTTAAGAAAGAAATCGTCCACTGTTTACTTACACAATCGAATAAATATCATTCGTTCCAAATACTGGGTCTGTTTGTATGACTATGAATATTATAAACAGAGCCTGTGTCTAAATTTCTTTTATTCCTTTAGAATAGTTTTTCAATGAATAAGATGCATGATAAACGAGAGTTCAAATCGAATGAAAATACTAATAGTTAAAGAAAATTGGTTTGATATTTTTAGGAGCAACATTCAGTTTCTTTATTCATTATGCTTATTAAATAATACCCAAATTATGAAGATGGAATTTTAAAAATATTGGCCATAATTAAATAGTTCTTTAAAATATTAATTTAAAATAATTATTGAATTAACCATAGCGCTTATAATAGAATTCAACATTATTATAAATATGATGCCATTATTAAACTGGATGGGTAAAATGTGATCTGACTAATTATTACTTATAAAGTAAGTCAATATAAATATACAAGAGTATCGGTTAGAGGGCGGCATGTGTCGACCATTTTCATTATTCAAGGAACTGAATGTTTTAAACGGTACAACAAAAATATTTGAGCAAAACAGAAAATATCAAGCAGATGCATTAAAACTGTATAGATTTTCGTTAAAAAAAACAATGTATTCAAATACTTTTGACTGCCACATTAAACTCCTTGGTGGAAAATATTTGTAATAATCGAATTGCTCTGACTAACATGATTGTTTGTTAAAGTTTGAAGATATTTCAACATTATCTGTGAATTTCTAACTTTTTTTCTGGTAACTTAGAATGCTAAAATAGTTTAGGCCTTTTGAGGTTTTCTGATGTTTTCATTAAAAAATCGCTAACATGTTTCGAGTCGGATCCAAGTACTTTATAAGGCTCGTTCTTTGTACTTCCCCCACATTTGTGCACAGACCTTTTAAAATTAAAGGGCAAATCATCGACAACTGTAATTTGATGATTATGAATTCTCTTTGGTTGAAGCTCCTTCGGCTTTAACGAAAACATGCCCATTACGTATCTCGTGCTTCGCGCTTGATTTTGTCGAAAATACGAACTTTTCTACATTATGTTCAACACTATTATATTAAATGTATATTACATTCATTTATATACCTCGGCATGGGATTGCTTATTCAAATATTGCAAACTATAGTACACATTTTATTTATCATGATTACTTTAATATTTTTTCCTTATTTTTCATTAAATTGTATACTCAGCTACCCTGAAAAATGTATCATTTCAATACATTTATATTATTACAATTAATAATAAGCATGGGTATTGAAACAGACATATTTTCATTGTCTTGTTTTTAAGATAGAAAAAAGTGCGCATGCTATAAAAGAACAACTTTGTTATTAAACATTTTATTGCAACTTGTGTCGTTATTCCATGAATTTAATTTGTTTATTTCCAATGTTGTTTTTACAATTGGAACGAAAAATACGCATCCTAGCGTAAAGTGGGTTCAAGAAAATTTGTAGACATAATTTAGGCCAAAATTTTTGATGAATAGAGGGTTATTGTAGCTTGTGTCGTTTTTCAAAAAAGTTATTTTTTTAATTTTCAAATTTAAATTTTTAACAAAAGTTTACAACAAATTTGTATGGTTTTAATTGAACAACTTTTGCCTGTGCATTTCATTCGGCTTTTGTGTGGTTTATCCACAAATTAAATTTTTTTATTTTTAATTATAATTTTTACGATTAAAACAAAACCTACGCGCTCTGTAAACAAATTATTGATATCAAATTTATAGATCTTTTTTGCGTGCAAAACTTTCGTCTGTTAATTTTTTCGTGCCTTGTTTCCTTTATCCACAAATTAAAATTTTTTATTGTCAATGTCATTTTTCACGATTAAAACAGAAACTACGCATCCTATCAAAAAACAATTAATAACAAATTTGTATCTCTTTTTTGGGTGAAAAATTTTATCTATTAATTTTTTCGTAGCTTGTGTCGTTTGTCCAAAAATTTAATTTTTTTATTTTCAATATGGTTTTTTTCCAATAAAATAGAAACTACGCGTCCTATCAAAAAATGAATGATTACAAATTTGTAGATCGTTTTTCTTCGCAATACTTTTTCATACCGTGCGTTATTTGAATCAGAATTTTCATTTTCTTTTTTTTTTTAATCTTGTAAATGCTGTCACTCTGGTAATTTTTTTATCATCGAAAAAAGTTATCAGGATAACTTGTTTGTCTTTTTCAGTACTACAAATAACCTTACATACCTTCAATTGAGGACGCTAAAAGAGTATACCAAAGGTTAATCCAATCTGTCATTTCTATCAAAAGTTATCGTGCTAACAGACTAAAATCTACAGACACATTCGCAAAAACCTGTTTTAAGGGTTCAGAAGGTCTGAAAACGTGGACATATGGAAAAACCGAGGGGGAGGGGAAAAATTTACACAAATCTAATACCTTCTCTAATGAGAATGTAAAAATTAAAATTTGAATATTAAATAAAGATAAAGTAATACAAGTATATACATTGTACCTAACTTATTAACAGTATGCGAACATTAGAAACAATTTCGTCATAGGGTCTTCATAGTTTTTTCCCCTAAAATTTCTAATTTTCGCATACAATTTTGTAAGGTAAGTTTCATGTATATACTTGTATTACTTTATTTCTATTCATAATTCCCATTTTAAGTTTTTACGATATTTTGTACCGTCTGCTGAACTCTGTCTTGAAAAGTGCTCGGATTCAAGTAGACAAATATTGGTGATTTTTTAATAAAAACACCAAAAACCTGCAAAAGGCCTACACAAGCTTAATATTGAGTGTGAATGTTTGTATTTTAAATAAGAGCAGGTTTGGTGAAAAATACCAATTTTTAACCCATGAGTGGCACGGAAAACAATTATTTTCGATAGTTTAATGATCAGCTGAATAAAAAAACTGTTAGAAGACCAAGGGTAAGATTAAATTTGAAGGCAAAAGCGTAATCCTGCAATTCTCCAAAACGGTAAGTTTATCGCGATTTCTAACTGTAATTTCGCAATGATTTGATCAAAAAGGATAGAGATGTACATGTAATTTTATAGTTTTTGAACCAATAAATGCAATGGCACTAGTTACTGGTACCATATATAATGTCATTCGAATGCGAGAGACTAGAGAATAAAGAACTATGAAAAAAATTATCCAAAACCAAATGAACGAAATTCAGTTCTGCAAAATCAGTAAAATAATCAAAATAATAATCAGTAATATTCTGTGAAATAATTTGCGTTTCTTGTAGGAAGAAAATAAATTACATATTCTTGTACCGTGATAAACTTATTTCGTTTTGACACATTAAAATTTAGTTGACTTTTATAATTCACTCTTTCATTAAAATAGTGTAAGAATTGTGGGAAAAATGCTTAAATTTTTCATTTGAATTTATTGATGCTTCAAAGATACTATAATTAAAATTTTACAAGTGATTCAGTGAGAAAGTCAGTGAAGAAAGTTAAAAAAAATATTTTAAACGTGAAATCATGATATATATATATATATATAACAATATATATAATTAAAAACTAAAGGTTAACAACCACCGCAGGGTCCCACTGGGAGCACCTGTCATCTAAAAAATGACATCGGCTCCCAGTAGGACCGCGGTAAATCCCATTCATGGCCACGTCTCACAACCGTGA
>JAABKJ010002387.1:0-28182 GCA_011634705.1 Andricus grossulariae | reverse complement strand
AGCTCACATATTTTGTTGAAAATTCAACTCTTTGGTTGAAAATTTAACTATTTTGTTGAAAATTCATTTTGTTTGGCGGAAATATTAACTATTTAATTTTGCGCTGAGGATTCATGTATTTGTTGAAAATTCAACTGTTTTTGGTTAACGTTTGATTTTTTTGTTACAACATTCAAATATTTGGTTGAAAATTCATTTTTGTATGTAAGAAATTCAACTATTTTGTTGAACATTGGTCTAATTGGACAGGAAATTCGACCTTGTGGATTGATATAATTCAATTTTCTTGTTAAAAATTAAACAAATTAAATTATTTTTTTAAACTAGAAAATATATTTTTCCATTTCTGGTTGAAAATTGATCTCTTTTATTTTGAAATCAACTATTTGGCCGAAAATTAATCTTTTTTTATTTGCAAAATGGATAAAAATTCATGTCCTTAGTTGAAAATTCGTCTTTTTTGGTAGGAAATTAATGATTTTGGTTGAAAATTCAATCACTTGGTTGAAAATTAAACTCCTTTGTTAGAAATTCATTTTTTTAAGATTCATCATTTTTATTAAAAAAAGTCTCTTCGATTGTAAATTTACTTATTTTGTTGAAAATATGATTTTTTTAAATAATTTTTTTTTTACTCAAAATTTAAGTACTTTGTTGAAAATTCGTTTTTTTTTTGTTACAAGTTAATTTTTTTTTAACTGATAATTTAAGCAATCCAGTTGAATATTCCACAATTTTAGTTAAAAATTTATTCATCTCTCCCGCAGTTGAAAATTCAACTATTCCAGTTGAAGATTCACCATTCGGTTTTTTGTTGTAAAATTAATTTTTTAAGATGGAGATTCAACTATTCCATTTTTGGTTAAAAATTTACCTATTTGGTTGAAAATTTATCTCCTTTATTTAAAAATTCGTCTTTTTCGGTGGAAAATTAATGATTTGTGTTGAAAATTCAATTATTTAATTTCAACTTAGACTCCTTTCTTGAACATTCATTTTATTTTTGAAGATTCGATTTTTTTTAATTTAATTTTTCAACCAAAAATATATGTACTTTGTTGAAAAGTCGTTTTTTTGTTTAGTTACAAATTAATTCTTATTAACTGATAATTTAAGCAATGCAGTTGAATATTCCACAATTTTAGTTAAAAATTTATTTATCTCTCCTAGTTGGTTGCAAATTTATCTTCTTTATTTAAAAATTCAACTGCTTCGTTGAAAATTCGTTTTTTGGTAGAAAATTAATGATTTGTGTTAAAAATTCAATTGCTTGATTTCAACTTAAACTCCTTTCTTAAACATTCATTTGTTTTGAAGATTCGATTTTTTGAAATTAAATTTTTCAACCAAAAATATATGTGCTTTGTTGAAAATTCGTTTTTTTGTTTGGTTAAAAATTAACTCTTTTTAACTGATAATTTAAGCAATCCAGTTGAATATTCCACAATTTCAGTTAAAAATGTATTCATCTCTCCCGCAGCTGAAAATTCAACTATTCCAGTTGAAGAATCACCATTTTAGTTTAAAATTCATCAATTTTGTTAAAAATTTAACTACTTTGATGACAATTCGATTTTTTGTTGTAAAATTCATTTTTTAAACTGGAGATTTAACTATTCCATTTTGGTTTAAAAAATTTGGTTTATGTAAAGGTTCACCTAGTTGGTTGAAAATTTATCTTTTTTATTTAAAAATTCAAGTGTTTCGTTGAAAATTCGTCTTTTTTGGTAGAAAATTAATAATTTTGATTGAAAATTTAATTATTTCATTCGAAATTAAACGTAAATTCTCTTGCAATTCGATAACTCAGTCAATTTCAACCAATTCTAATAGAAAAAGTTCATTACACGGGGAATTGAACTCACTTTGATTATATCAACAGAAACAAATTATTGGATTGGAATTGTTGGGATATTTGGATACTTTACCATAAAATCAAGGTTTTTAGGCTGTAGAAGAAATTTCGCATATGAAACTTTTTTTTTAATTACACTAGACCTACAAATTCTACTATATTTCGTGAAAAGTATTTTTTCACAGTAAAAAAAAGGTACCTGGAAAAAATATCTTTTTTGTCCTGGAAAACCTGGAAAAAGTCCTTGATTTTGTTTAAAGAAACGCTAGACACCCTGTTTTAATTGATGACGGAAAACTTAAATAAAATTAATAAAGACTTTAATTGAAATTAGGAAAAACTGTTTTGTTGACCCTTTTGACCTAGTTTAAAACTGGTTTTCGCTTTCTGCAATATTCTAGTTTTAATATGAATTAGAATTTTATCCTTATCACATTGCTGATTAGAAAAACTTGTTTTCTTTTGTAGTACGTAATAATCACTCGTGCTGTTTTCGGATTTTAAAGTAAATTCTTACTTTTGTCCGTTAAGCATGTATTTATTAGCTCTTGAAATAAATTGTGAAATTACAAAATAATCATACAATTTTTCTTTTTCAGATTATGTCTACTTTGAGACATCTTCGACCTCGCCCTACCAAATACGAAGGATAGAAGAACTAAATAAGGTAATTTCTACAAATTACAACGTATTTTAAAAAAATGATTACCCCTTTTACTTAAGTTAGTGATACCTACAAAATTTAGATCTTTGCTCTCCTTTCAATTTATAGGGCTTGCTATATTCTGTATCTCTTTGGAATTAAAAATATTAAACATCATTAGTTTTAATAGGTACAAAATTGGTGAAAATTTTCTACTTCGTAATGTATGAACGACAAATGAGAGTTTAAACCTTTAAAATTATAATCTCACACGCTGACCCTCAACCAACTTTAACTGAAAGAACCTTGAAGTTAGATGATATTTATTGGACATTGTTTGATGACGCCATAAAAGGATTTTTCAAAATAAAATAAAATACCAATACAAAAAGAAATCAAAATTGCAAACTTATTTTTTTAAATTGTTACCTAAAATTTTATTTTTTATTTATTAGAGCCTTATTAAATTACAACCTGATATGGAACGGTGATTAAAATAATGTTTCAACAACTTTTTCTGATAAAAGATCTTTTTTAAATTTACAAAAACCTCGGTAGATTATACAGAGTTCTCATTTTGGAACATAGTTTAGTAATCATTTTGTAATCTTCTTTTTTTAATAAAAAGAGTCCAATCATATTTAAAATACAAAAATTGAAAAAAATAGGTTTTTGAAAAAAGCGCTCCCACTATTTGTTTAAGTGCATATCAAAAATATCCGAACATCATCCGATGAGAAAATTCTGCACAAAAAAAGTCAAGTAATTTTATTTTTTAATAACATTTGCACTGAAGGAATATAGAACCCATGGCAATAGTAATTTTACAACATTTTTTGTAGAACCGGTTTTTTTTTCATTTTTCATGCTTAACAACTCCCGAGTATTTACAATTTTTTAAATAAAAAATTGGTGTTTTTTACAATCAAAATTTCATTGATAATGTTAGATGAAAGTTTTTAGTAAAAGGTTTGAATTTAAAATGCAAAATCAGGGTGGGAAAAAAGGGGATTTGTACGGGATTTTTATTGGCACGGGAAATATACAGGAAATGAACGGGATTTTATTTTTTGAAGCTGAAATTTTTTATATTTCATGTATGGAGAGCAGCATGGATACTTTTTTTAATTTTTTGTTTATATCGCCATATTTTACTCAATTTTCGACCAAAAAGTAGAATGTGGCTTGCGAATGGTCAAACGATTCAGAGACGAGGCAAAACCATAAGCTTGATGATTAGAAAGGGAAGTTTTGGCTACAAAAACAGAAAGTAAACATTAAAAAGAAACGTATTGAAAAATACGAAGTTTATGTAATTTTTTCGTTTGGAAAATAAAAGTTTATTGCCAACAGTCAGCTGAATAAATATTATGCTTTGCGCGTTATCAAAATGCGTATGAGCAAATGATCTTTTTCTTAATTTTTATAGTTACTAATTTTTTTATTGTTTCTGGAGACCATAACAATCAGCCCAAAGACACATTTGGTTTCACTACACCTTATAAATGTCAAGAGGGTTTTCTGATTCATTTGAGGACTTTTGCTGATAAAAATTCCTTACAACAACATTTGTATATGCCTAGAGAATAAAAAATGTAAATGAAGCCAATTTTTAAAATACCTTGTGTTTAAAAAGAAATTATATTTATGTAGCAGAGCTTAAAAAGATATTTTGGACATCAAGATACCTCAGAAAAAAGTTACTGATATAAAAAAAAAACACTAGAAAAAAAGTAAGAACTTGAAAAAATGAAAATAAAACACTTAGTTTTGTATTTTTCATTTAAATTATATTTTTTAGATAAGCTTAAACAATATTTTGAATAGTCATGTAAAGGAAGCCTGTGTTCCTTATTATAGTCAGTTTAAGATTGTTAAAAAAAAAATTTTCTAGATAGTTTTAAACAGTTTTTTGAATACCTTAGAACTTTGCCTGATAAGATACTTGGATTGAAAAGTAGATTAACGGCGGCATCTAAAAATGATCAATTTTGAGTTTATTTTTATTTTCAACTCCTTACCCCTTTTTCAGTTTTTTTTTCTCATTAAGAAGTTCTAAGGTATTTGAAATAGTTTTTAAATCTATAGTTAGATTTAAAATATTTACTGAATTTACCTTTTTTTATTTTCTAGAGATGTAAAATTTGTTTGTATCAGATTTTTATCAGCAGAGAGTACTCAAATGTATCATGAAGAATTTTTTTATCATTTCTAAGTTGTCACTTTAAATTGTTTTAACATGATTCTGTTAAACGGGAATTATTTTCGGACGAGCGGTATTAAATATAAATTTTTTTCAACATTTGAGGAGATCTTTCAATTTGCCAACAAAAGACGGAGAATCAAAGTTGAATTCATGAGTTTAATTATAAATATCCTATTTTGTGTACATTAGCCAGGCTTTTTTTAGAAACAAAAGCAATTTAAATCTTCCGGTCTGTAAATCAAATGTGTACGAGAATTTTAAAAAGCCTGCGGAAATTTCACGAAAATTGTATCCTAGGTCTCCACTGGACACAATGAAAATACTCATGTGATTTGCGTTGCTTACTCGTAAATTCTTATGCATACAATTTTTCTGGAATCGACCTTAATCTTTTATAAGTAATACGTTTTTTTTCATACAGTTTAATTATCCATAAACTTAATATTTCAAATTAAGGTGGAATTTTGGAGTTAAAACTATTATTTATTTGCTTCGTGAGAATTTGTTTTTGTTGCAAATTTAAACTGATTTTCATTTCGATTGATTTAGAATAATTTTGACATGGGTCAGTCGAAATTGTGTGCAACTACGAGCGGCATCAAAAAGGAGAGGGATGGGGATACACTCAGAAAAATAATTGGTTGAATAAACCGTAGAATATGGTTGTTATATGGACAACAAAATATTTGTTTGACCCAAGACAATTTTTTTTTTTTTTTTTTTTTAGTTAATTTAATCAAATATTTTGCTCCATCTAAGAGAATATTTCATTTATTTAAAGCAAGTGTTTTTGCTGGTCCGATAAAATAATTTGGTTGATTTAACCAAAACTTGTAGTTCAGGTAACCATAAAAGACCCAGCACAATTTACACTGTAAATGACTTACACTAGACGAAAAATTCCACGACAAGACATATACAATATAAATTATGTAGGATCCTTTGCTTATTTGATTCAAGAAATCGTTCTGTTGTTTTATCAAAAACTTAATCACGCAATCTTAGGTAATCCAAAAGATTCGAGTAATCCTGCTTATTTTTCGCATAATCACTTAATACCAATAGATTCTGTTACCGGATCACTTCTTTTGATAAGGATCACCGAGATATGAACGCAACTTTCAATATTTTTGATAAAAACTTAACACTTCCGTTTCGTTTTTTCTAAAAAATAAAACTTGTACTAGGAATTACTAAATATACATAATATTGTATTACAAATGCAAATTAAAAAGCCCGAACTGTTTTCGAAAAAAAATAACCCCAAGAACTCAAGAAAATTATCATTTTTAGAATTTCGAGAAAAAAAATGTAAGTTTTGCTGAATTATACTCCACGAGCACAACCAATGTCTCTAATGATCTTTTCACTAACACTCAAAGGTGGATGTTCAGTGCCGATTTTTGCCTACTGTTATTAGACTCTAATACATAGAGAAAGTCTTTAATATGCAAGGTGAAGATAATATAAACCCGGAATTCTGTAAATGGTCAGTTTTGCACGATTTCTACATGTGATTTCGCAACTATCTCTCACAAAGGTGACACAAATCGATCCTATCTTGTAGTTTTTGAGCCGCTGGATTGAATGGTACCAGTTTTAGTTGCATTAGGTTTCGACCTCGAAGTTTAGAAAAATGAACATACAATTTTTAACTCTGTACAATCTTTATCGTTTACGGTACGGCTTAAATGAATGACATATTCTTATAGATTTTGATCCCCTGAAATGAGTGGTACCCTTCTTAATGTAATTTGAATCCGATAAACTGAAAAAATGGCCATAAATACTATAAAATGACTTTTCGCAAAACAGATTGAAGCACTTCAACGCTGTATAATATAAATAAAGTACATATTCAAAAATAGGAAAAAAGATGCAAGAAAAAAGTTATTTTGTTATAAAACATTTGCTGTAATAAACGTTTTAACATTTTTTATTGTCCTAAAGTTGTTAATTGGGATGTATTGTGTAGCGGTGAGAACATTGAATTCGATCAAAAGGTTTATAAACTGAAATCAAATTCAATATTCTCATTTATCGCTTAAAAAAACATCTCCAAATGTTTTATATCAAAATAACATGTAAGTAGAAATTATGTCTATTTTTCCTATTTTCTCGTGGTTTATTGTTATCAGTATTATTATGGTATAGAAGTAGTAAAAGTGGTAGCATTGGATTTAGCGAATTAGAATCTACCAGAATATATACTGTATTTATGTCCTGTTAATGGGAATGATTTTACAGAGTTGGAATTCTTTAACTTTGTTTTCAAAAAGTTCTCTTCTCTCTCTTCTCAAAGTTTCAAGTGATGATAAAAAGGGTCGTAAAAACTGTCCGTTTATACAGTAGTGTTGATTTATATATATATATATATATATATACCTTGAATTGTAAAGACTTTCCCGATGTATTAGAGTCTTATTATAACCGTTATATTTTACTATAACCGTTATTCAATCAAGAGCAAAATCTTTTTTGAACTCGGAATAATTTTGCAAACCAAATGAAAAATTTTCAAAATCTGAAAGTTTTCTTGTTGCTCTAAGCGAGTTTAATAACTAATCATATACATTTCATTCAGATATATTTGTTCTATTATAGAGTCTTTAAAATATTTAATGTCTCGTAAATCTTTAAATATATATGCATTTTTTTATGCAGAAATTATAACAAAAAGGAAAAAAGTGAATCTTATTAAATTTTAAGTGTTTAAATAAATGTATAATATGTAAAACAATATGTATTGACATAAGAAATGTACTTTTATATGGTTAAACTTTGCTTATTTATATGTAAAACTCTTGACAACCAAAATAAATTATTTCCGGATCCCTAATAAATGTGCACGGTTCATTCCAGACGGCTAGCGGGAATGTAGAGGCAAAAGTGATGTGCTTCTTTAGGCGGAGGGACTTACCTTCTACGCTCATCATGCTTGCGGATAAGCATCAATGTAAGTAAACATTTTGCCGACTAATTATTCTTTACTATATAACATATGTGTCAACTTTGCGTCTAATTATTATAGAATATAGGATGCGTTTCTTTTACCCCTGAGATAATATATTATGTTAATTATAATTAAACTGGAATTCTGTGATTTTTAAAACGTAGTAATAGAGTAGGCGATATTTTAAAAATTTTATAATATTTAAAATTAGCATCTCAGGTAGCAGACAACATGATACTGCGAAATAATTCCAGTATAATGGGTGACAAGTTAAAATAACATGATTATGTCATCTTAGCCTGTATCCAGTAACATGATAATCATGTAAGTGTTCATCAATGAATTACGTAAGACTTTGAGGGAGGAGGTGAGCGAAATTTTACGCCCATCTTCAAATTACATAGACTTACTATAAAAAAGTCTTATGAATGCGGGGAGCAAGCCTTGGTCTCACCACACTATTAACAATATTTTACGCTTTTTTTAAAGATGGCACTATTTTACTACTATTTCGCAAACAATTACCAGGGTGTCTACCCTACCTGAAAAACCTGGAATTGTCAAGGAATTTTTATATACCTGGAAAAACTTGGAAATGGCAAGGAATTTTGTTCAAAGACAGAGAATTTTTTCGAGAGTGTGTCTATTTTTTTTTAATTGCAATATAAAATTGAATAAAAATTATTAATTTGCAAAAGTAGCTTTATATCGCTGTATTTAACTATTTTATTGAAAATTATTGTTTTTTTCAATTAATTTTTTCAACTGAAAATTTAACTATTATATTTTTTGTTGAAAATGTATTGATCGTTTTTAGTTAAAAATTCAAGTATCTGGTTAAAAAATGATGTATTTTGTAGAAATTTTTTTTTGGTTGAATTCAATTGTTTTTGATTATTTGATTAAAAGTTAAACTCTTTCGTTAAAAATTAATTTTCTTTGGTTGAAGACTCCTCATTTTAATTGAAAATTCATCTCTTTGATTGAAAAATGAGCTATTTTGTTGAAAATATGTTGTTGCTTTTTTCGTTGAAAATTAATTTTGTTTAAACTACAAATATAACTATTCCAGTTGAATATTCTATAATTTTAGTTAAAAATTATCTTTTATATTTGAAAATTCAACTATTTCGTTGAAAATCTACGTATTTTGTTGAAAAAACGTCCTTTTTTGTTAGAAAATTCAAGTATTCCAGTTAAATATTCATCATTTCCTTTGAAAATTCATCCTTTTGATTCAAAATAAAACTACTTGCTTGGTTAGAAGTTAAACTGTTTTGTTATAAATTCATCTTTTTAATTTAAAATTCATCTATTCTGGTTGAAAATTCATCACTTTCTGAAAATTCGTTTTTTTGCATGTGAAATTAATTTTTTTTAAATGAAAATTGAATGATTCCATTTTTGGTGCAAAACTGATTTTTTTTTAGTTTAAAATTCAACTGTTTGGTTGAAAATTGATCTGTTTTAGTTAGTTTAGTTTAGTTGAACTGTTTAGTTAGGAAAAATCGTCTTCTTTGGTAGAAAATAATTCTTTTTGGTTGAAAATTCAACTATTTTGTTAAAAAATCATATATCGTGTTGAAAATGCAATATTTTTACTTCAATAATTTGGAATTTGAAGCAGTTTAAATTAAATTTAATATAACACCCACATTAGTTTTACCTAAATATGCACCGAATTTTAAGTATAAGAAGATATAATAAAAATTTGTTTGAATTATTATTCAAAGTTATGAACTTGAGGGACAAATTCGGGAAATGATTAATTATGCGAAATATTTTAATGGCTTCGTGCTATGAAAGAAACCTGGAAAAAGCTTGAGATACATGGGAAAATCTGGAATTGTCAGGGAATTTTTTTCCAAGATTTGGGTAGGCACCCTGATTACACTAAAGACACTATTTTCTCACAATTGTCTGCTAATGCAACTATACTCAACTCCCGATTTAAGAACGATTTCGGGAATGGCTCGCACTGGCCTTGATTCTCAATCGGGGGTCTCCAAACGTAAACAGTCAGCGGCGTGGAACTTATTACGCAATACAGTGAACTTTCACTTATTACAAGGGCCGAGAAACGTAAAAATTCGGATATTCCAAGTCTGCATGGGCCCCCACGTCTACCACGAGTCGTAGGGTGATTTTGTCAAGCGTCGTCCATTATAAGCATGTGTGCGTGCTTGCAATAAACGAGGGCTTCTCGCTCTTAAGGCCTCTTTGTAATTGGTCAGCCACCGACACGGGCGAGGCCGTACAGGGGCAGTGGTGGGAGGTGAAGGGGCTTCGCCACTTGGAAGATCCGAACGGGAGAGACTTGGAATAAGTGAGAGTTCACTGTATGCGCGCGTGAGTTACCGTTCACTGCCCCTTTGTCGCTACGCTGCTGGTGTTTCACGCATAGTTGAGTAACGCCTCTCGACCCCGAGGGGAATTCGTTAACCGGGGGTTCTTTTATCGGGAGTTCAGTGTATTTCTTTACTTTTTCTTACAAAATATTTTTGAATTTCTTCGCTAATTGGCTACAAATTGTTTCAATTGATGATTAAGGGGCCGTTCAAAATGATGAGTTTTCAAGCCAAAAAGATGACTTTTCAACAAAACAGTTGAATTTTCAACCAAGAACTATGACTTTTTAAGAAAATTGTTGAATTTTCAACAAAATAATTCAACTTTGAACCGAATAATTAAAATTTTAAATAGAAAAAGATGAATTCTTGACGAAAAATTTAATAGTAGACTTTTCAACGGAAAAGAATGAACTTCCAACCAAAAATAGTTGGATTTTCTCATTAGGTTCTATTATTTCAGTTCGCATTTAAGTGAACAAATGAGAGAAAGGGGAAAGACTGTGAATCCTGCGATAAATAAATAGGAAGTTTGATCATTTATAGACTAACGAAAAACATTTAAAATAAACATTGAATTTAATTTGTAATACTTGAATAATTTTATGACACTATTTTGAGAATATTTTTTAACAAATTTGACACTATTTACACTATTTTTGATCTCTAAAGTGAGTTCGAGGCCTGGGGGAGGGTAAAAAATTCCAAAAATAACCATTACGTAATTTATTTATGACCCCTAATGATCTTGTGCACCAACATTATGCCTGTCACTTACATGATTATGACATAATATTCATAAATTTTCTACCTAAAGTGAAGTTGAATATGTTGAGTTCGAGATTACAGGAACATTCACCTGTGACAAGCTTCACAGTCACATAGTTAACAAGTTGCTTCACCTAGATTACATGATTTTTACAAGATAACCATGTCACGGTATTACCTGGGATATGAAGTAAAGAAACAAAAAGCATTTTATTTTTCTTTCCTCATTTTTAATATTCGAAAACTTAGTCCAAAAAGAAATTTCTTAATTTCGTTTTTTAATATTGATTTCGGGGTTTCGTCTTATCGAATCATACTAAACTCTCAGCTTTTACATTTTGCGGAATCACAAGTTTATCGAATCTTAAGTTTTATCAATTCCTACAGTAATTTAACACTCGTTTGACAATTGTAAAGTTTTTTTTTTTTTAATTTCTACGCTTTTAAGTTTAGTTTTTTCCTGAAGTTTTGCAGATGAAAATTTGTACTATACCGCGAATTTTTACACCATGTTTCTTTGCCCAAGAAAAAACGATTTATTATGTAACCATTTTTTTAGTGAACAATTTTTATCGTATAATATCCCCATTGCCGAGGCTATTGTGGGATAACTTTCAAGTCTATACAATAACTCATACAACATTCACAAATTGTTCTAAACATTTCCGGTTAAGATTATGATTTTTGGTGAAGTACGATACGACACAACCGCTTTATTTTTCCAGGGTGTTTAGCAACCTTGAAAACCTTGAAAACCTGGAATTCTCCTTGAATTTGTTTTGAACCTTGAAAACCTGGAAATCTCCTTGAATTATTCACAAAAACCTTGAGTTCTGCGAAAATTTAAATTTAATAAATGAAAAATAGCTTTATCTATAGAAGTTTCAGTTTATTTGGCAAATAAAGTAAAAGAGTAAGATATTCAGTTTGAAGAGAAAAAATTTAATATTTTAATTCCTGATCATTTTTTCTTGCGTAGTTCTAAATTTTACAAACATCAAATTATTGTCTATTGGAAAAAATTCAAAATACGTGTTTTCGAACAAGAAGGATTAAGTTTCTACTAGAAGAACAATTTTTCAACAAAGTACATCATTTTCCAACTAAATATTTGAAGTTCTAACTAAAAAAGGTAAATTTTCTACTAAAAGAAAACGAATTTTCAACAAAATTGTTAAATTTTCAACTAAAAAAAAAAGACATTTTCATCCAAAAATGGAATAGTTGAATTTTCAGATAAAAAATTGAATTTCCAACAATATAGTTCAATTCGCAACAAAAAAGTAAACCTCCAACTAAAAAATAAAACATTTTCAACCAAAAATGGAATAGTTAGATTTTCTGTTGAAAAAATGAATTTTCAACAAAAACCCCGAAATTTTCAATAGAATAGTTGAATCTTCAACAAAAAAAATTACTTTTTAACAACGTAGTATAAATTTGAACCATAAAAGATGAATTTTCAAATAAAAATTGAATATTTGATATTCCAACCAAAAAAGATAGAAAGAAATGAATTGGCAACTAAAAAAGTAAAAATTTGTAGCGAAAAATGAAATAGTTCAATTTTCAGTTAAAAAAATAATTTTGAACCAAAAAAAGGAAGTTGGAACAAAATACTTAAATTTTCAACCAAACATAATGAATATTCAACCAAAAAGATGAATTTTCAAACAGGAAGATTTTCACAAAAAAGTCGAATTTTCAACTAAAAAATTAATTTTTAACAACAAAATATTTTTAACAAAGTAGTTAAAATTTTCAACCGAAAAATTATTTTTCAACCAAAAAGATTAATTGGTAAGCATCAAGATTAATTTTCAACCAAAAAAGACGAATTTTCAATAAAATACATGAATTTTCATCCAAATGGTTCATTTTTAAACTAAAAGAGACACATTTTTAACCAAAAATGGATAAGTTAAATTTTCAATGATTTCAAACGAACACAAAAGATTTCACAAACAAAGATTAAAGAAAGTTTTCACAAATATTTCAGAAACAAATTCAAAATATTTCAAGGTTTTTAAAATTTCAAGGATTTCAAATATTTTACAAAAATTTTAAAATAGTCCAAAAGATTTCACAGAAATTTCAAAATTTCACAAAGATTTTAAGTACAACAAGAGATTTTACTAAGATTTTAAGTACTTCAAGAGATTTCACAAATTTTTTAAGAACTTCAAGCATTTTCAACAAATTCCAAAATATTTCATAAAATTTTCAAAAAATTTCAAAAATTACAAGGATTTTAAAGGTTTTAAGGATTTCAAATATTTTAAAAATTTAAAAAGATTCCAAAAGATTTCACAGAAATTTTAAGATTTCACAGAAATTTTAAGATTTCACAGAAATTTTAAGATTTCACAGAAATTTTAAGATTTCACAAAGATTTCAAGTACTTCAAGAGATTTCAACGAATTAACAAAGATTTCAAAGATTTTTATTATTTCACAGACGACTTGTGCTGGTAAAAAATTAAGAATTTGCTTATTTATGGTTCTGTGTTCTTTAAAAATTGTTGGCCAATAAGAAATAAAATGGATCATTTTTACATCTATAACAAACTGTTATTTCATTATTTGATGCTATGGTACCCTATTTGCAGTCCATAATGCAACTTTAAAAATGTTTATAATAAGATTAAAGCATCCAAGAGTTAGGGATTTAAAAAAAAAAGTAAAAAATCAGGGAATTTCTGTAAGAAGTAACGTAAAAATAATCAGGGCTGCTACACAGTCACTATTAGTCAATTTTTTCTCAAATCACTTTTTTAAATAAAAAGATCTTATTAGTCACTTTTCTTTCAATAAATTAACTCATTGGTTAATCACTATTCAATTCAGGTCTATACCTATTTCTAAATTATCTTGAATTCGTTTGAAATATTTCAGGGTATTTTTAAAGATTCCGAGACATTTTTTATAGATTTCAATAATTTGGTGGGATTTTAAAGATTTTAGGGGTATTTTTGAAACTTCCAAGGCATTTTCAAGATATTTTAATCTGAAATGTTTCAGGGAATTGTAAAAGATTCCAAGAAATTATTTATTAATTAAATTAATTTGAAGGGATTTCAAAGTATTACAGGACCTATAAGGTTTTAAGGGATTTTAATAGCTCTCAATGTATTTCAATCAGTTTTCCAGGATTTCTGTAAATATCATAGAATTTCACGGAATTTTATAATATTATTGTGGATTTTAAAGAATTTATTTACAAGAAGTGAGGTATTTTGTAGGATTTTAAATGATTTTAAATATTTTAGGGAATTATAAAAGATTCCAAGGAATTTTTAGTTGATTTTAATAATTTGAAGGGATTTCGAAGAGTTTGAAGTATTTTAGGATATAGAATTTTCTAGAATTTTGGAAGATATGAAACGATTTTACAGAACCTATAAGGTTTTAAGATATTTTAAAGGATTTCACGGCATTGGTTGGAAGGGTTTTTAATGCTTTCAATGTATTTTATGAAATTTCCTGGATCCTGAATTCTTCTAAATCTACTCAATTCAATGGATTTTTTTGAAGTTTCAAAAGTTTTTGTTTCATTGATCCTGAGCATCAATTGATAAAATGATAAAAGGATTTTAAATATTTTAAGGTATTTTTTCAAATTCCATAGCATTTTCAAGAGCTTTAAAAAATTTCAAGGGATTTCAAAAAATTTTAAAGGATTTGAAACATTTTAGACTATTTTAAAAGATTAGAAAGGAATTTTTAATTTATTTAAGTAATTTAATGAGATTTCGAAGGATTTGAAATATTTGAGAAAATGTTAAACAATTCCCAGAATTTTTTTATTTATTTCCATAATTTGAAGGGATTTCAAAGACTTTGAAATATTTTAGGGTATTTTAAAAGATTTTAAGGCATTTTCAGCAGATTTAAAGAGATTTGAAAATCGTAAGGGATTTTAATATTTCAATGTATTTCAAAGAATTTATTCACAAGAAGTGAGGGATTTCGTAGGGTTTCAAAGATTTAAAGATGATTTGATATTTTTTTTAAATTGAATTCTTTTAAATTCTTTGGAATTCTCTTCAATTTTCTTAATTCACTTGAATTCTGCTAAATTAATTCAATGGATTTTTTAAAATCTTTTCAAAGTTTTTATTTAATTGATCCTAAATTCTCTTAACCTCGCCTTGAATCTTTAAGCATTTTATCAAATTCCTTTGAATTCCCTCGAATTTTTCTAAGCTCATTTCAAATTTACTGAATTGAATTAGGTATATTCATATCTTTAAATTGTTTCCAATTCATTTGAATCTTTTTAATTCACCTTGAATTTTTATGAATTTCATCGAATTCTTCTCGTTTAACTTAAATTCCTGTAAATTCATTACAATTTGACGGCAATTAATGGACTTTTTTTAGTTTTTAAATTTGTTTTCAATTTATTTGAATTCTTATAAAATTAACTTGAATTGTTCTGAAATGTTATGAATTTATCCTGAATTTGTTATCCTTTGAGGGTGAAGAAAGTACCCTTTGGTCCCTATATTTTATCCCATAGGGACTGTGAGGCCTGTTAATGTAAAAAAGGAGACCTGGAAAAACTTGACTTCTTGACCTGGAAACCCTGGAAAAGACCTTGAATTTCGTTCCTAAAAATCGCTGGACACCCTGTTTCCCCAAAATAGCCCCGGTTGACGATACATTACCATTTCGAATGTTTCACTTTGAGATCATGTCTAATTTTGAAGTCTAGACCGTCTAGCCTGGCCCAGATCTGACACTGGTCAAATTTCCTTAACATGAAAATATCTAAGTGTCAATCAACCACATTTTATTAACCATTTTCGCAGAATTGACACGATGTTTAAAATTACTCAACATAAGAAATTAACAATATAAAAATAATTTTTTCCCTCCATTGTCTTGACAGCTGAGTCTGGCCCACATCTGGCGCTGGTCAGCTTCCCATAATATAAAGATCTCTAAGTGACAATTAGACCATTTAAAACGATAAAAAATGAATATTCTCGAAACTATTATTTTTTTAATTTATATCAAGTTCTTGGAATTTGTTTAATACAATAAATTTGAAACTTTTTCCTTGCAATAAAAAAAATACCAGAATAATTTTCTTATAGATTTAAATAAATTTGATTAAAACATGAAATACTGTGTTTTAAAATTAGGCTGGCCACTCAGCCGGGAGAGCCTTGCACCGAGAGAGAAATATTACACCGGGAGATTTCCCGTATTTCATAATTCGCGCGTTTTCTAAATTTTGAAAGTTTTCAGTTAGAAAGCATATAATTTTTAAAGTGTTAAGAATAATTAAACAGCTAAAGTTCACAATATTTCTCGCAATATATAAAATGCTGTCATTTTAAACAGTGAAAATAACAGGGATTTTTTTTACAGAAATGCCATTTTTTAGTACAAAAATCTATCCAGTAGTTTTGAATGTCACTTGATATTACGCGATATGATACTTATTAATAATATATTTATCGTGTTTAAAATTTCTATAATTTTCATTTAAAATTATAGTTTTGAATGCGCAATTCTAAAACAGTTTGATCTTTCAGGCCTTAAAAATAAAGTTTTTTCTTACATTAATTTTTAAATAATTTTTGGAGGTTTCGAATTTTAAATTTCACAATATTTTAGTTTCAAACTCAAATATTCAAAATGTCAGGTCAATTCCGTTATTATATATTTCAAAATTTCATATTAAAAGCCTTGATAGTCAGTTTTGAATTTAATAATTTTAGACGTAAATATAAAACAATTTCGAATTGAAACGCTTAAAATGGTACAATGTTGATAATTGGAGTCATATTACAGCATTCTTTTGTATTATAATTGGTTGAATTTTGGAAAGTATAATTAGCAATTTTAAAATTATTAATTTTTATTCGATTTAAATTTACTTCAAATAATTGAAATATTGAAAGGTTTCAGTATAAAAAACTTTTACTATCACAGTTTTTGGAGATTAATTTTTTTCAGTTTTAAGTAAAGTTTGCATTCGTTTAAGTTTCAACGTTCGGGAGTAGACATTTTTTCATTTTTAAGGTTTCCCATTTAAAATTACTAGTTATTTTGAAAGTATTTTCAGAATAATTCAATTAATTTTTTTTATTTTAGAAAAATTCATCTATAATCAGCTGTAATGTCATATTATAATTTTGTTATGTAATAACAATTTAAAATTCTAGAATTTCAGAAGCTTTGGTTTTGAATGATTCAATTTCAAATTGTCAAATTTTAATCGTTTTTAATTTAAAATTATTCAAATTCAAAAGTGTTCAGTTTTTAATTATTTAATTTTGAATGCTTTTAATTATAAATAATACAATTTCAATTCCTCTGAATTTTAAATTATCCAATTTCCAAAATTCGAATCTTAAAATATTCAACTTTTAGCGTTTTGGCACTGTCTTGTTTTTTAAATTTTAATCTTAAATCATTCAATTTAGTGTTTCTTCAATTCCAAATAAAATTGTTTAATTTTTAGCGCTTCGACTTAGAAATGATACAATTCACCTCCTTTTTCTTGTTACATTGTGCAAAATCGATCTATTTATTTTTTTATTTGAAGACTTTTTCAATTCTAAATTATAATTATTTTAAATATGTTTAAAACATAATATTTAAAAATTGGTTTAATAAGGGATTTTAAAATTTTTTATATGATTAAAAGTCAATAGATTTCTTGCAAAAAGGTTCGCTGATGCTTATCGACTTCTGCAATTGGTCATATATGTGAAAAAACTGTGGGTTTCGCAAAGAGAGTATACTTTTTTCTAAGCCGGGATAAATCACGAATATTTACCGGGAGAAATCCGGGAGACGAAAATTAAAAAAAATAGTGGCCGCTCTGTAAAAGAATATTTTAAGTAATTATAGTGTTTCTAGTGAGGGGGTGATCCTCTTTTTTAGTTAGAAATTAACTATAATATTCGGTAGTCTAGTGGCAGCACGCAGGGCTCAAACTTTAACGGTTAGGTTTCGATTCTCGGTACTTGCGAATTTTCTGCGAATGCGTCTGATTGCGCCAGATTATAGTCTAGACGAGCTACTCTGGGGCTGGCCAGAGTACCAGTGCCAGAAGATTTTTCCACTAGGATCATTAAACTTATTCAAATTGGAAGGATTACATTTTATACATAAACATTATTGCACGTTTGAACTTAAAATAGCTGGATTTTAAATGTTTCGAGTTCAGAAGAGTTCCGCTTTTACTGCTTTAATTTGCAGTTCGCTTTTGATTACTTCAAATAAAAACCATTTCCAGCTTTAAAAACCTTAATTTTTACATTCTAAGGACTAGGAGAAATTCGCGGAAACGGGAAATGATCGCAGCGGAAATCTTTTTCCAGATTCTCGCGAAAGCACTTGCCCTTTTCGCCAAACATGTCCGCACCGAAGGGCCATTTCGTCCCTCAGTTGGCAACACTGTTGCCTGTGTCCGGTTCTCTCCATCCCACTCTTTCACTCACACTCTCCCCCTCTTCCACACGCCTCTTGGAAAGACGTGGAAATAAAACGCATCCGCGGATCGGTAGATACGCCGAAAGAGCACCTGAAAAAGAAACCGGCAATGCATATGCGTCTACCTTTCTCACCCTTCCAAACTCCTTTCCTTCTCTCTATTTTCATCTCTCTCGATTTTTCCATTGCAATGGTAAAGATAATGAGAAGCGGGGATTTGAGAGTGGGAGGGGGCGGAAGGAGTGAGGTGTGGGGTGGTGGATGGGAATGTATAATAAGTAAAGCCGGGGGTGAGAGCCAGGGGGCTAGGGGTTGTATCGATCTGCTGCTGGGGAGAGGAAGGGTGGCACTCATCCTCCTTCGCCACCCCCAACTAAATGAATGACTGACGCAGGGGTTGCTCTCGTGTGTATGTGTGGCCATCTCACACACCCAGCCAAAAAGCGCCAGCGCTTCTCACACTCCTATATAAACACATACACATATTATGCTTCAACATGGACAAGGATATACAGACGTTTTCAGGAACACATACACTCTCGCAAAACTCACACGAGTGCAAAGTAAAAAGGGGGGAGGAAGAGGACGTTTGCAAGTGGTGCAACGCACACACACACACACATGTGTGGGCAAAGCACACAGCACGCACACTTTTGATCCAGGGGAAATGGTGGGCCTGCTAGCCATCTTCATTTTAAGCATTCGCCCTACTCTCCCCTGCGTCCCCTGTCCGGTGGTATTTGCCCGCAATCGGACTCTTTCCTACGTACGAATGATACTCGTCTGACTCTCCGGATCTTAACCGCAAAGTGGAAAAAATATCCGTAATTCTCACCTTCACACCTATACGGTTTTCTTAATCTGTTTTTTTTGTCATATCATGAGTGCTCATGAGTTGCATTGCGATTTAAGGTAGACATTGAATCCGGAAAATCATGAAATAACCGTGAAATTTTTTTATTTTTGGTGAAAGAAAGTTGTGTATGTCAATTACACAATGTTCATATGGTTGTAATAAACCGGTAGTAATACGACGGCCACTGTGCCCCAGGGCAATGGGCTCGCTGGCCGAAATGCAAACCCCACGAATTAATTAAATGCCAAATAATGACGCAGTGAAAAAACGATTTTGAGTAATGGCATATGTTACCTGACAATGTGAGCCTCACGCTAAAAAATACATACATCAAAATCACATTTCATTGATAATTTATAGGACATTTCATTCAAAGCACGGCCCCATAGTTGACTCTCCAAACAACCATTCAAACCGTTTTTTAACGAATAAACTAAAATGGTAAAGACGAATTTTTATTGGAACTCTCCGGAGAGACTGATAATGCTAAACGTCAGGTCATTCACCTTTGCAAACTGGATTTTTTTAACAAATAGATTTCTTGATCTATAAACTTGAAACTGCCGTACTCTTTTGGGTTAAATTAGGTCTAAAAATGGTAAACATTTGAACAACCATTATCTAATTTAAACATTCTAAATTAGACAATTTAAGGTCTTAAGTCATTAAATATCGAATAAGTTTCCAAATTGAAACAAGACTGAATGCAAAACTGAATCGTTTGAAATTCTAAGTCTTTCAAAATTAACATATTCAATCACTTTAAATGTCAGTTAACATCATAACAAATTATGCGAGATTGAAAGAATTGCGATATTTTAAGCACTTTCAAATTTAAATTATTTAATTTTGAAAGCTTCTGAGTTTGATGTACTCAATTGACAGTAGTGTCCAATTTAAAACTATTCAGTTTTGAAGTCATAATTGTGAAATAGATCATTTTTTAAAGTCTTTAAATAGGTAAAAATGTATAAAATCTGAAGGTTTGAAGTTGAAATTTCAACTTTTGAATCTCCTAATTTGGGTATTTACATTTTTTGAAATAGAAGCTTTTCAAATTGAAAGCCCGTTATTTGATTTTATTCTAAACTGAAAAAAAAACTTAAAATTGATAAAAATAACATTTTCGTCAATTTAAATTATTAAATTAAAAATGATCAATATTCGAGATTACACGATTGAAAACGAAAATCACTAAATTGGCTTTATTTGATATTGAAAGCATTCAAAATTGAGCTATTGTTAATATATAAGAATTTTGTTTATTAAATTAAAAAATTAAGTAATTGTTACTTCAAAATGTTTAATATTAAAGTATGTCTAATGGTAATTTTGGAAAATTGAATAATTTCTAAACATCTAAAACTCTTGTCTCTCATTATTAGTTTCTGTCATGTAAGTTCTTTTAACTATATTGCGTAGATCATTTTTTTAAATTTTAATTGAGAAGTTTGCTATTTTTGAGGAAGGAATGGGTGTCAAAGTACTGGCGATGAAATGTTTATCAGGAGCGAGAATTTTAATTAGAGGGACAAAGAGTGCATTTTTCCGGTGCGAAAATAAGGAAAAAGTGCGCTAATTTGGAGATAGTAATCGAGGGATTCCGAAATTCGATTCTGAAAATTTCCTGGTTCGATGCTAGGAATGTCGAGAACAGGACGCGCTTCTACTTGAAACCGGAATATGCCTGACTGGAAATCATTGGCTAAATTAATTTACGTTGCTTTTAATGATTTGTTTGTAATAAAACATACCTTCAGATTTCTCTCTTTTGATGTAGTAATCTGTTGCAATGATACGTTATAAACTTCTCCATATTTTCATAAATTCAGATTATCAAATAATTACAAGATAATTACAAAAACTTATACATTTCAAAATAGAAAACAGTTATTTTGTTCTTTAGTCAAAGAATAATAGGCAAACTTTTTAATTATTATCACTTTTGCCTCAAAAATAAATATAAGATTTGTTTTCTTCATATAACCAGTATATCTCAGTATGGTTAAGAAACGCATAAAGGTGAATCTAGTCTTTAAAAATAGAGCACTGAGCAACCTCTGCATTCGCAAATGCTGCCTGCATCCTATCGATGCGAAGCCGCGTTGTTATACTGTGGATTAATTCGCTGGTTTAATTTTCCTTACTGAACGCTGGTTTCATATGTGCATTTAGCGCACAAATTGCTGCTTTTTGAAAAATACTCAATATAGTCGAACCCCTGCGATGTTTGATTTTTTTTAATTGGAATCATCGTCAGAAAGAATTTCCTTTTTCATTTTATTTGTTCAACGATATGGTTACGGATGTAGCAGTTTAGCGATAATTAAACCTTGGAATTTTTCAATACATGCACAAAGTATATTTGAATATGGGTTTTTAATCACCGAACGGACACAAATGCGTTCATTGATTTTTTATTATTATGAATATTTGAAGTTGATTAAAAGTGGCAGGACACGCTTTAAACAAGTAACAAAGTACAAGTCTTGCAATTGCAAGTATTCTTGTTCTCTGAAGTAAACTATTTCCAAATATTGTCCCTATTTACCTTCTTTTAATCAACCGCATGTAATTAAAGGAAAAAATTATTAATAATTTTATCGTCCAAAAATAAATTTTAATTATATTTTTAAAATTTTCTAAATTTTGAGTGGCAATTTTGTGGCAGTTTTATTAAAACATTAAAAGTGATACTTTTTTTAATTTTAAAAACGTGAGGTTGAGTTTGAATACCTATGAATTTTGAAACTTATGTAACAAAATATTTGAAGAAAAAAAAATTATTTTCAAGGAACGAGAAAAAAAATTCAAAAGTTCTTAAGAAATTAAAACAGTGCACTTTCAACTATTAATTAAAAATACATACAAAAGTTAAAGAAATAAAAACAAATGGTATTTCCCACCTCAGCTTAAATTCTAGGCTTTTTGTCTTAGAATTTTTTATAGTATATGCAAAATGTATTTCTTTCCAGAGTTCTTTTTAATTTACAATTTTAATTTAAAACTTTGGAATTTTGGAAGCTTTGAGTATAAAATATTCAATTTAGACTAATTTAAATATTAAAGACTTCTGATTTTATATTGTATATTTCTAAGCACATCGAACTGAAAATGTTGAAATTTATTGTTTTAAATACTGATTACTAAAACTTCTTAAAATTTAAAACTTGTTGAAAATGGTTCATTTATAATTCTGATTTATTTAATTTTTAAGGCTACAGCTGAGAAATTTTACAATTTTTAAACGTTTAAAAAAATGATTGAAATTTTTATGTTAAGTGTTTCTAATACAAAAATGTTTCACGTGGAATGCTCTAATTTATAATTTTGAAAGCTTGCAGTTTTAATGTTATTTAATGTTGTTTAATATCCGGGGAAAAAATGGTTTCAAACTGCTAATCTTCGGGAATTTTCTTTTCTCATTCTTAGGGCTGAAAAAAAAAGTTAAATAATGTGAAAACTTCGTTCTCCTTGAAAAAATAAAAAAATATTTAAAAAGTGCTTGTTGAAAATACTTCGTAATTCGAAAATAATTATATAAATTTTCTTCCTTTCCTAAAACTTTTATTTTTCTTCAAACTTTCCCTGTTTATCTTATATTTTCTGTAATATAATAAATATATAGTCATTTACGAAATATAAAATAAAAGTTAGGTTAAAATTCATATTTCAATTCCAATCGTCTATTATTCACTTATTTTTACTATTAAAACATAGTTTCAAACTCCAAAAAACAATCGTAAAAACAATTTTTCGCAAAAATTAAAATGTATCTATAAAACTATACCTACTCTTTCTAGTTCGGGTTTTCGGCACCAAATGGCGAGAAACCACCACTTCCAATACTGAATGTATTTTTAATTGATGAAGGAATAGCCGTTCACAATATAATGATTATAATCATTGCGATATTAGGGTGGTTCTTATTTATACTTGGTAGATTTTTTGTTTAGAATGTCACGGCTGCCCCCCCCCCAAGTTTTTTTAGAATGCTTAAGAAAATGTTCCCCAAATTTGAGCAAAAGCGGTTAATATTTAGGGGTGGCACAAAGACCATAAAGTTTCCCATTAATGATTTAACATGGGGGACAAGTCAGTTTTTTGTAAATCTAATATTTAAACTCAATTATAGTTTACAACTAATTCCATGTTTCAGTATATTGTTCAGAATTTGTAGAGAATAAGAATAAATCATACATTTTGAGGGTGAATGATTTTGAGAAAATCTTATGGGTCCTCAAAGAAAACCCCACAAGTGACAAATTTAAATTTTACGTAATGTTGCGGTTTATTAAGGTTTTTTCAAAGTTTTGTTTTGTTTTTATAAATAATCAGCAATCGTTAATGTAAAAATACCTAGTCATCCGTTACCTATTATTAAGTTGTTTAAACAATGAAACATTTTATCTCCATATTTTAATATTTTTAAGTACTAATTTGTTTTCTGAGAATACTCATAAGTGTTTAAATATTTTTTTTGTCATTTTTCGAAAGATGGAATGTTTAAACAAATTGAAATTGTTTAACACATTTATTAAGAGCATTCCTGCAAGACAAACAGATGATTCGTACTAATTATATATGTGGAAAAATAAAGAAAAAAAACGCATTTTGTCCTGTCTACCGATAAAAAAACACATTAAAATCAGTAAAATAAAATACATTTTTTAAAACAACTTCAATTTGTTTAAGAATTTAAGAGTATTCGTATAAAACAAAGTAGCGCCTAAAAATATTTCAATCTTTCGAAAAATATAATAATAAATTATTGAAACAAAAAGAAATTGTTTAAATCATTCAAATTTGTTTACATCTTTATGAGTATTCTTAAAAAACAAATTAGCACTTAAAAATATAAAAATCTGTCGAAAACGTGGTGAGATAGAATGTTACACCTGCCTTTTTTAGGTAAACTATATAATTGAACAAACAGGTATTATTTAATTAATTTTTAAATTATCCAAACAAATTGTCTTATTGTTATCATTGATTAAAGAACTCATAACGTCTAGAATCTCTAGAGTAAATGTTAAGATCAGACACTTACTTGCATTAGGAAAATAATTTATAAGACTATTTTTTACAAAAGAATGAAGAAGTACTTACGCTGAAGTGATCTTTACAACAAAATATAACCGAACTTAAGGGGCGTTCAAAAGTACGTAACAATTTTAAAAAATTTGCCTTGGATAATAATTTTAATACTAATTATTCATTTTTTTGTATACAACGGTATGCGATTTAAATGACCTCTGACGTCACACGACATCTCGCTAATAAAAACTCGTAAAAATCACGTGGTCTTTAAGCTTTTTACGCGTCTATTTTATTATCTATTATAAGATTATACTGTGTAGAACCCTGTAGCATCAAATGATTTGTTATCAAAGTTTTCCATGCGAAATATTGAAGGAAATATAAATTCACATACTGCAAATCAAGTCTTGAAGTTTTCTATAGAGCTCGTTTGGAAAAACAATTTTTTATATTAACATGATTTGGGGTTATATTTTCACGGCCACTTAAACTCTTCAAAAATCGAAAGTTTGTAGTGTGTTTCCAGATGAAATTTATATTCCTCTTGTAGTAAAAACACATTATCCTTCAATTTTCACTTTAGAAAACTTTTCCTAATGGGATATTTATCCCTAATTTGTTAATTAAAAAATTTTACATGAAACGCGTGACCAAGCGTCGCTTCAGATTGTGTCAGGTATGGCGCCAGCAAGCAAACGTATTCTAGTAACGGACTAACGAAGCTTTCGTTCAGCCAAAATTTGGGGTGATCTAGCCATATTCTGCATGGCTGTTTCTTTGGAAAGTCAAATTACCAAATCAAACATAATACCTTAACCATACTAGTGTTCCTGTACCCAGGTTGCCAGGTAGAGAGGGAAATATGTTTTGATTAACTCAGATAGAAATTCTAAACCATAATCATATGGCTAATAATCCCCAAGCAATTCTTCCAGTTTAATTTTGTAAAATCATATCCCAGTAGAGACTGTGAGACCTGAAATACCTTTAGATTATAAAATATATTTACTTGTCAATAAAAGGAAAAAAAAACTTCAATGCTAGAGTGTGGGTTTGTGATAAAAATTGCAGTGGCAAGCGTGGAGCAACAGAGGTCAGAATCCCCTGCAAGCATGCAGAGTCTCAAACTCGAGAATCCAGAGACTACTAAGGAAATGACTAGTAAAGATGGGATCGCGCCTAAAATGATGAGCAAAGGGGGCGGGAAGGGGGGCTGGCTGAAGGCCCCACTTTCGGAGGCCCAAGAGCCCCACGGTGAGTTCACCAATCGATCAAAAGGTTGTTACCATTGCGGACGAATTCAGATTCGCGAAAAACTCATGAAGTTTCATTAACCCGATTCCAAATCAAATCACGATATATTCATTACATCAAATCAGAAAAATCATCTTTAAAGATTCGTCGTTTGTGAATTCGTCAGTTAATGTCCAACAGCATATCCTTTTGAAAATTTAATTGCAAAGTGGAAGCCAGTGATGATACAAGGCTAACGTAGTCAGGCGGCGGGGTTTTAAAATTCTTTGTAATCTTGGTGATCGTCAAAAGTAAAGATTGTGTTCACTGTAAGGCCAAAGAGACAGTAATGGGCTTTGATCAAAATGCCTTCCTATTTAGAGTTTAGGAGGAATCTGATCCTTCCTCAGTTAAAAATAGCTGGAGAAGAGTCCGTACATTTTATTATTTTGTTTTATTTTATTTGTCTCTGTAAGTATATGATTTTAAAATGAAAAATTCGAATTACGTTCGAATCGCATTCAAAAATCCATTTCTTACAGGGACAAATAAAATTTTGTTTTATTTTTTTAATCAAAAAATCCCGCTGCATTATGTGACGATTCTTTAGTAATCTGAGGCTCCTTACTTCTGTAAATGTAAATTAATGTTTTCCATTTCGATGTTGTCATTAGTAGATGTAATATTGCTTTTCTTTTACTTCTTTCTTTGCCCATTCTTGCTAGTTCATTTTCGTTTAGTTGATTTCTCAACTATTGATTCCTCTGCCACATTCCTGCGTTCTGTTTATTACGATTTTATTATTGAAAAAGAGACCAGAGAAATTTACAGTGTCCGGTACAGTTAGTTTCAGTCACATGTAAAAGAACCTAATCTTTGGATATAAGCACATCGAGAAACTTTTTCATCACTGTGGGACTCATCTACAATCAGACTAAATTTGAAGTTTTTTTTGATAACTTGAAAAATCTTTATTTAACTTGCAAACTAATAAAAGAAATTCGTTTAAAATGTAACTCTGGTTTCAAGTTATGTTTTCTTAAAAGACATCGTCAATAAAACTTTGATATTAGGGAAATGTAAGAAGTCTGAAATTTGTATTCATTACTATAAATTTGTTACTTTAAATTCACGCGTTTAAATGAATTTTATATGCTTTATTTCTAAACGGTCGTTTATAAAGTTTGAAAAATTATACTAGATATTTTTATTCTTAAACTTTATGATTTTCAGCTTCAGTCACATTTATTATATTCTTTGTTTTATTATTTTGAGTATGGATTGTTCTAGTAGCATGTTTCTCGAATAAATTAAACATTATTTTGCAACTAACTTTTGTTTTCAATCCCAGGGATGGATGAAGGTGTGGTCAGTGCCGGTGGTGTTGCGGACCTTAGTTCGAAACAGAGACACCAAATGAAGCACAGAGAACTTTTCTTATCTCGTCAAGTAGAAACGATGCCTGCCACACATATACGCGGCAAATGCTGCGTAACATTATTAAATGAAACCGAATCTTTATTGAGTTATCTCAATAAGGACGATTCATTTTTCTACTGTTTAGTTTTTGATCCTGCTCAACGTACATTGCTCGCCGACAAAGGTAATTTTTTTTTCTATTCTCAATTTTATTAATGATCATGTATTCTGGATTTCAACTTGGTTAATTAAAAATTATTCTCGGGTGCTCTTTAAAAGTTTATGAATGAATGTTCATTGAATATTACTCTAAACCTGATATTGTATAGAATATGTGACGTTTACCATTCGAATAGTAATTGCATAATTTTTAAAAGAATTCTGTTCATCAGTTTTTAGATGATTTTCCAGATGGAGTCCATTATTGAACTTGATCATTAATGTAATAATTCATTAATAAACACTATCATATCACATTGTCACTGATCGCAAAACCATTTTAAAGGAGAGATTAGGGTGGGTAGTAGATATCAAGCGGACGGAATTGCATCTGTAGTGCTTACACCAGCAGAACGGGAAACGGATCCCCGTAGATTGCAAGATTTAGAAACATTAGTTTGGACACCACGCCACTCGTTAACGGATCGTCAAATTGACCAGTTCCTCGTCGTCAGCCGGTCAGTGGGTACCTTCGCCAGAGCATTGGACTGCTCTTCCTCCGTTAAACAACCCTCGCTGCATATGTCGGCTGCAGCAGCCTCCAGAGACATCACCTTGGTGAGTTCAAAATGAGTAGATCTTTAGAATCAAAAATTACGTAAATGGCTTCAATCTTTAAATTTCATTGCGTGTATGGAGAAAAATGGATGAATAATAATGGTGTAAATTATTTGTGGCGAGTAAAATGGTTGAAGAAAGTGCTGTATTTTCTCTAAAGGCCACATGCATGACTTTTAATATCTACAAATATCAACATCCTAGGTGACTGTCATATAGTTGAATATTACATATAAACGGATTTACACTCAATACCTTCAAAATTCAATAATCGGAAATTTGAAATATTAAAATAAATCCTAAACTTTCCATTTGTAAGCTTTAGGTATTAATTTTTTTAACATAATTTCAAATTTTTAATTCATGAAAATTACACATTTTTAAATTGGAAATTTTACCATTTGAATATTATTCTTTTAATTATTTGATGTTATATTTTTTTTGACCAGTGAATAATTTAAATAATATGATGTGAATGTTTTTTGTCTACATGGTCGATAATCAATATTTTGTGAATATTGACTATTTTTTTCACAACTTTAAAAATTAATAGTCAATATTCACAAAATATTGATTATCGACCATGTAGACAAAAAACATTAACATCATATTATTTAAATTATTCACTGG
>JAABKJ010002386.1:0-28182 GCA_011634705.1 Andricus grossulariae | reverse complement strand
TACTTTTTGTGCAATAAAAATGGGAATTTTCGATTTTTCAAGAAAATTCAAAAAGTCGTCATGATAATCCTGTAGGGTGTGCAAAAAGAAATACTTTTTTGCCCTGACTTTTTTTCGTGTGGTGCGTTGTTTGGCTGAAAATGTTAATTTACGTTTCCTCTTTTGGATTTTGAAAATGCTGTAAGTCTGAAAATTTTTATTTTATCAAAAAATGTCATGTAAATAAATTAATTGAATTTTTGAGTACTATGAACAGACGCACATATAGTTTTCAAGTTGTGAAAAAAATTGCCTCAAAAATATTCAAAATGCGCTCAATTTTTGAATTTTCATCCAAAATGACTGGCTAACAAACTTGACCTTTCGTTTACGAGCCTGAAAGAGTATACTGTAGGACAATACAATAGGTCTATTCTTTTTAAAGTTATCGTGTTCACAGACAGACAAACATACATACATACAGACAGACAGACAAATTCTTAAGAACCTGTTTTTTTGGGTTCAGGAGGTTTCAAAACGTGGACATTTGACAAAAAACGGGGGGGGGGGTCAAATTTTAAACAAATCTAATACCTCCTCTGGATGAGAATGTAATAAATAAACGTCAACTGAAAAAATGCTTTAATAAGCTTGATGACAAAAAACGATTTTCTGCTATACAAAAACCTCCATAAAAAAGTGCAGTTTTCAATTTATCCTGTTTATAATACTTTCTCATTCAGTTTTCAATCCGAAATAACACTTCTTAAACAATAACTTGAAATATGTGAAACAAAGAATTAAATTTTACTTATTTCAAAAAGGGATCGATACATTTTTTCTTCGAAGATTTCATTCATTCGAAAACTAAAACTGATGAACAATAAAGAATAGTCGAGTTCAAAAACTCTTTAATGATCTCAGGGACAAGAAACCATTTTCTGCTATACAAAAACCTCTATAAAACTCACAGTTTTCGATTGATCTAATTCTTTTATAATACTTTTTGATTCAGTTAAAAATTTTGAGTGAAAATTCCTGAAAAATATTTTGAAATATGTAGACAAGAATTTGTCCTAAATTTGAATATATATTTTTGTGCTTCCTTTCTGCTTGAGGAATTCACGAAAGATTGAAGCCTTACGAACGATAATATTATAACATTTTATTGTAATTAGCAGTTACTTGTGACACTTAGTTCTACCTTTGGATCACAAATAACATTATATTTTAATCTTACACTTTCATCAATTAAATAATTGGCGTGGAAATAAGCCGCATATAATTACTGTTTTAATATTTCTCGAGATTAGGTAATTCTTGCATAAAGGAGTTGTCCGAATTTCATCTCGAGTCATATCTTGAATCGTGCCACTGTCCATGTTTATTTTCACTCGTTTTGCTGTCTCATATGGGGTGTTTTGATGTTTCGCTATATATATTCCACGAAGAACTGCATTATTTTTATCAAGCATTGCAAGAACGTCACCATTAGACGCCAATAATACAATTTTTTCTTCAGTTGGCATTGGCGGATATAAATTACCTTTTACTTTCAATTTGATTAGTTTATCACGAGGAAAAGTGTATTTTCGAATTTCGAATGTCAGGTTTGGATAATTGTTGGGAATAAGCCGAACAGATCCAACTTGGTCAAGTTCATATCCAAGTACGCGTAAAGAAGAAGGCCTGGTTGCAGAATACCTGAAATTGACTTGAAGAGATGAATCAACAGGAGGAGACATGCACCTGACACGAAGATGAGGCTCAGCAGGAGCAGGTTTTACCATCAGGTAAACACTCGAACAGTAAACCCAATTCTGCAACATGAAACATAGCATTGAAATTTTCTTGTTTATTTTTTCCCGGTATATTTTTCTCTTCTAGCATATTTTTCTCTTTTGGAGAGAGAAGTACCTAACTTAATTTCGTCAATAGTAATCGCAGGATTTTCTACAGGAAAAGTACCGAAGCACCGGCATAACTAAAGAAACCTACTCCCGTTGACTGAATAAGGTTAGATACTCAAGAAGCAGGTTGTTGAATTTTGTATTGCGTCTCCTTCTGCCGGGGATGTATTTTTAACCCTCAAAGGATACTTGCGGTCACCCCACGGATTCCGCGATTTTTTTCTCGGTTGTCTACGTTTTTTTTTTCAAGTATGTTTTTCAAATCGTTAAATTAACACTGAGTCCTTATCAATATTTTTTTCCTATTTTGTATTGTTGCAACATCACTAATGATCTTTTTCAGCCAAAAATATCGTTTGCTTTATTTGGAGGTGGGTCCTCACGCGTTAAACTTGTTGAAATTAATCTAGAATTCTTCGCAATTCTTGAGAATACCGCCGACTAAGAAATTAATATCCTTGGTCGACACTTTTATTATTCAATTAAAAATTTTATCATTTTGTTATAAAATTTGACAATTTGATTAAAATTTTTGTTTAATGACGTAAACAATTTTCTCGGCTGACAATTTGACTCTTTACTGGAAAATTGGTCTATTTGCCCTGATGGAAAAATTTGTACAAGAAAGTGCAGAAAACTAAAAATGTTTTCAGAGGAATCTACAAATAATTACAATAAATTACGACTAAAATTACAGGAAAGCACAACTTTTTTCTATTATTGAGACAAATGTTGTGCCTCTTTGTATTTTTTGTACATTGTTTTATTTTATTGCAGTTTTAATTTTCTACAAGGATTTACAAAAAAGTACAACTACAAGAATTTACAAGAATGTACAGGTTTTAAAGCAAAAAAAAAATTGTTTTCCACCTAGGATGACAAACATTTAGAATATGACAATCAGATAATTTGAAATAAGTATATGTACATGATTGCTATCACAAAAAAGTTTATATTTTTAAACTTTGAAGGAATGGCAGAATAATAAAAGACACTAATGAATAATCATTACTAAACAACAAAAAACCTTACTTTGAAGATTTTTTTCAAATATATATCAATTGATTGGACATCATATACGTAATTTAAAATTATGACATTGCAATGCACTCAATTTTTCATATCCTTGTTCGCAAAAGAAGAACTTTCTGACTGCAAATGAAAATCGAACATTTGAGAAAGAATTTATCACGGTCTTTGAAATTAAAAGATACAAAATGTTGAAGATATTTTTATTATTTGAAGTTAAAGAAACTCAATTGCAAATTAAAAATCTTAAAGTGGAATACTTTTTGGTTTTGAGCTTTTAAAATTGAAGCTGAAAAACATGTCAATTCAAATTTTAATACTTAAGGCGTATAAAATGAAAGCTTTTAACATTTTTCAATTGAAAATGCTTTAATTAAAAGCCGTTAAACTGCAAAATTTCAGCTCTTATACATTTTACATTACAAAAAACGCTTTTCAAGCTACATGACAAGTCACCCCCCCCCCTCTCCACCCAATTTTCTATATGTAGAGAAAGTGAAATGCCACCGGGCACTTGAAATTTCCATTCAATTAACTAGGGGAAATTTTGGATTTTAGAAAAATTTAACTCATACTTGAGGGTTTGATCGAAACGTGCCAAGCTTTTAGGAATTAAAGAGGAGTGGCTACGAAATAAAACCATACTGATAACTTTTATTTTCAACACACCCTTTACCCCCGTAGAAATGTAGTTTTTTCATTTTTCTGTCATATTTGTGGCGCTGTGGGGGGGGGCGAGGATGGGTTAGAAATAAAACTTATTGGTAAGATCTCATTTCACAGAATCTTTTCTTCAATCCATACAAAGCTTGACACGTTTTGATCAAACTTTGAAAGTTGTTTAAAGAAAATCATTTGAAAATTTTCCAGGAATCTAATTTTAATTTCATTACCTAGTAGCTCAAATTTGTCCTACAATTTTTGGAAAATCCTAAAAAAGTGAAAAATTATCTAAAAATCATCCAGATTTTTTTTTAGATTTTGGAAATCTTATTAAATATTCTTCTTAAATTAATTTTTCAAACAAAAAAAATATTGTTAATTTTTCTAAGAATTTCGATATGAATTGTTTATTCATTAAAACCTTTATAAATGCTTGAAAAGCTTATAAATTTGGTGTTTTAAATCTGCAGAAATCTACATTGTGTTTTGAATGTTTTTAAATCTTTTCACGTTTTAAATTATTTTGAAATCTTTTCGAAACTTCTTGATATATTTTAAACTTACTAGATTATTTGCCAAATTAATAATTGTATAATTATCATTTATTAGTCAAAATTTGTTTTAAAAATATTTTTAAATATTCTCTTTAAATTAATTTTTCAACCTCTCCTAGGCGCTGGCTGTAAGACCTTGCAGTTGGTAAGGGGGTCAAACGGACCTCGGCCTGCATGTGTATGGATATGGATGGAAGGCTCCCTATAAACGAACTCTCCTGGGTGAGATTAGAAGATCCACATTAACAGGCTCTCCTGGTATGCATAATTGTAGTATGACAGAAGGGTGATCGTGACCGTGTCAGTTTGGCACCTAGGGATGCAAATGTGCCCTGACGGTCTTCGGCGGACACTGGACGAAATCCCCGTGTAAGAAGTCTTACCCCTGCATGCGGGGCTTTGCAAGGGCGGACCTTATTTCCCTAGCTGCTCGTGAGATCAAAATAAATACGCCAAAAAACAAAAATTTGAAGGAAGGTGGAAGGGGGCAGCGCAGGGGGAGAGGTTTCGGGTAACATAACCCTTTCCTCTCAATCTGTCTCTTTGGCTAGCCAAACTCAGGTGACGGGTGTCCCCCAGCTCCCCCGGGAGCTAAGAGACTGACGGTTCCGCTGAATGAGGGTATGGAAACAAGAGCAGCCAATGAGTCCTCCAAAAAAAACAAAGGCATCAACAGTTCCCTAAAAAGGAAACTGAGGAGGCAAGCTCAGCATGCCAGTAAAGCATCTACAATGGCTGGAAAGTTGGAAACCACAGCGCCGACAACCAGGACCGGGGCTCAGAAAGAGTGAGGGGCACAGTGGACACCCTAATAGGAGGGGGGGTTAAATCTATGAAGAGGCACACGATAGCCCAGCAGCCAGCGAACAGAGAGTCAGAGGTCTAGACTGATAGCTGCCCAGAGGACTAACCCCGTAACGGTGGTGGTGGCGGACACGAGCTACCCGGACTCACTGCTCACTGCGAAGCAGTTTGAGCTCTTCAGCGAGGCCACCTGGAGGGTGCTCGAAAGAGTGTCCCCGGGATCAATGGCCATAATTCAAAACCTCTCTCTGTAAGAAAGGGGTCTTCGTGCTCATTGCAGTCAACCCAGCGGCTGAAGCTTGGCTACATAACACGGAGGCTGAGACAAGGCCCTCGGAATGCGCAGACCTAAAAGTAGGTGGGGTTGAATTGCTATGAAGGATAGTGAGGGCTACGGCGTGGTTCCCAAGTAAACTGGAAGCCCCGTCTGTGGTCCTTCGGCGGTTGGAGGGATTCCACTCTTCACTAAGTACAGCATCCTGGCAAATCGTCAGGCGCGACAGTCCTTACGAAGAAGACACAGCAGGAGATATCAAGTACCTCCTAGTTATGACTTCTGGCCTAACCATGGCTCAAATTAACTTGCATCACAGCAAAGGCGCCTCTGTGATTCTGCAAAGGGGCATGCCTGCAAGGCAGACATGTATCTCGCTAATCCAAGAACCTTGGTTAGTTCCAGATAACATAAGGGGATTAGGGGGGGCGGGGAGCTGGCTTTTGTTACAGGGACCCCAAGGCGGCCAAACCAAGAGCCTGAATACTGGTGAAGGGAGTCAACGTTGTTCCGATGCTAGATTTATGTTCGAGAGACCTGATGGTGATAGCCGCAGATCTTAAAGGAATAGGAGAGCTAGTCAAGGGATCGGCCTACTTTTTATATGATAGCGATATCAACCCACCCGTGGAGGTACGTACACTGATGGATTACTGCAAGGTAAGGTGTTTTCTTCTTCTGCTGAGGTGTGATGTTAAATCCAACCATACTTTGTGGGGTAACACGGACATTAACTCCAAAGGTGATGATCTATTGGAATACCTAATGACTACTGATTTAAATGTTCTTAACACGGGGAGTACCCCAACTTTTCCTAAATCGCTCAGACGAAACCACTCCAGAACCCACGTCGAAAAACCAAGAACAACGGACTGCGGCCAGTTTTCCATGGAAGTAAGGAGTGCACATTCGGAGGTGCCCAGGTTATTTAGAGAGGTGAATACTCTGGAAATGGCAGCCAAGATTTTCACGGAGGCCATCAAATCTACTTATGAGAGTAATTGTCGACCCACAAGAGTCCGAAAGGCTGGAGAGATACACTGATGGAACGGGGAACCAGAAGAGCTTCGCAGGGAAACCAGAAAAAGGTTGAGACGTGCCAGTACTGGAGAAACAGATGAACTATGGACCTCATTTACGACGATATGGGATGAATACAGGGGTGCAATACGTAAGGTAAAGCAAGAGAGCTGGACCAACTTATGCTTATGTTTTGTCCAAACCCGGATGCTATTCTCGGCGACCTTAAATTGCCCGACGGGGGATACTCAGCGTCGGACGAGGAGACCTTGGCTCACCTGATCAAGGCACCTTTTTAGGGCTTCATAAGGTCTGGACAAAAGGGGGCGATACCTCAGAGGCAACCAACGTCGCCTCTGGCACATCTGGGTCCGAAACGGCGGCTAGACAACGAGATTGTCACTCCCTCCAGGGTCAGGTGGGCCCTGAAGTCTTTCATTTCTTCCAAATCTTCTAGCTCGGATAGCTGTGCTATCCGAGCCATGTGCTATCCGAGCTGTGCTATCCGAGCCATGTGCTATGATTGCACATGGTGTGCCTAGAGCAATCGTGGAATGGATCTACCAAACCGTTGTCTCGGGATGACCTCAGAGAGGCGTTTTATCGCCCCTGCTGTGGTGCCCCGTTATTGGCTACGCGGACGATATATTGGTAATCGTGCGCGGCCAGCATCTGGATGTGCTTTTCGGAGTAATGCAGCAAGAATTGTGGATAGTGGCTTCATGGTGCAAGAAGACTGGATTATCGGTCAATCCAAGTAAGATAGACGCGATTGTATTCACTAGATGGTATCAACGGAGAACCACGAGTACACTGGAATTGGGAGTACAACAAAAGGAAATAAAAAAACTAGCTAAATATCTACGAGTCATCCTGGATAAGAAGCTGTTATGGAACAAGCATCTGGAAAAAAGTGCGAAAAGCTAGTAGCAACTCTATGACTATGTAGGAGCGCCATAGGGAGAAACTGGGGCTTGGAGCCGTGGACACTTATGTGTACCCATACAGCGATCCTGCGATATAGGCTAACCTATGCGGTGGTGGTCTGGTGGATCAGGGTCGAACTGTCCACTGTAAAGTATCAGCTGGAAAGAATCAGGGGACTGATTCTAAGAGGCGTCACTAATGCCTCAAAGTTGATAACCACAATCGCATCAGGGGCACTAGCAGGGTTGGAGCTTCTCTAGCTTACAATTAAGGCCGTGGCTGCAAAGACGGTCTTGAGATTAAATATGGTCAAAGGCTGGAGGATCTCGACGGCAGTGCGGATCCCAACCGAAATCGCGAGTAGGCCGACCCTGAGCATGCTCAGGGACAAAACAGCTACTCGCTATCTCTTCAACAAGAAGTATCATGTTAGCCTATTCACGAAGTTAACGGCAAATCACACCTGCCCAGTGATGGGAACAACTAGTTTACAGATGGCTTCAGAAATAAGGAGAAGGCAGAAGCCGGTGTATATAGTAGGAGTGAAATGGACACACACAATCACGATGAGGTACTACGCCACAGTTCTACAATCTGAGATTATGGTCATGCTCCAGTGCACCTATAAGGCACAGGAGTATGGCAACAAAAAAAACACCCTTATCTGCTGTGGCAGTGCTTTGTAGCACTGAACAACCTAGCGACGGAAAACCAAGTGACTCTATTTTGGATCCCTGGACACAGCAGCATCAAAGGTTATGAGATATCGGAGTCAGAATTGGCGACTGGCTGCAGATAGGTCAAAACTCTTCTAGGTTTAAAGCTAAACCTTAATCAAATAGAGGAAATACTCAAGCTCTGTAGGAACGAAGTCAAAGACCTATCAGAAATTTATACAGGGCATGGAAACCTCGCATATCACAGACATAAGATGGGGCTCGCAGAAAGTCCCCTTCGTCGTCTATGCGGACGAGATCATGAGACAGCTATTCATATCCTTTGTCACTGCCCCGCGATTACGGAGAAACTATTCACATTGACGGGCAGTAACTGCATCAGTGAGACAGAAATATCGGCCAATAGCGTGGCTGCAATTCGCGCTGTATAAAGAGGGCTTTGGGTTCGGGCTTAGGCTAACGAGGGGACGCAACGGGATCACCCAAGCATCAGGGGCTCTTACGGTCTCAACCCAGGAAATAATAACAATCATTTTTCATAATAAAAAATCATTTTAAATTTTTCCAGCAAACTTGACAAATTTTTTTATTTTCTTAAAACCTTTGGAGATCCTTGGGATGCTCCAAAATTTCATTTCGAAATCTTGAAATATCCAAATTTTTTATTTTTTTATTTTTCGAAATCTTGTCCAGTTTTAAATTAAGTTCGGATCTATTCAAAGATTATAAATATCTTTCAAAATAACTTAATTTTTTTCAAATTGATAATTGTTGAATTGTTATTTATGCGTCAAAATTTCATAATTTCACTCACATGTTAAACATTTTTTAAATAGAACAATTAAAATTGTAAAGTCCAATTCTTCAATTTAACGCTCGGAAATATCAACAAATTCAAGGCTTTCGTTTTCAAATAATTCAGTTTAAAATTGTTTACTTTTTATTACTTGAACTGCAGTTCGATGTGATGTATTATACTAGGAAAAGTTCTTGGTTAAAGCGTTCTACATAAAAGTATATACAACCAAATTTTAAGTACAGTTTTCCAATATTTCAACTTTTGTGAAACCTTGTATTTTTTTAAAGATTTGTAATTTGCTGCAATAATTTACGTGAAATTAAAAGTGTTTTTATGACGTTAAACACCCACATTAAAAAATGTTTTTATTCCTGTAGTTTTCTGCAATACCTTGTCGATTTTTACAACAAAGTGTAAAACAAAATATTAATGAAAAGTTATACGAATTTTTGAATTGAAAAAACGTATACTTTATTGTCAATTTTTTACTTTTCTGCAAGAAGATACAAAAAAAAATTAGCTATTTGTATTTAACATGATCTTTTTTTGAATTTTGTCAATTTTTTCACAAAAAAGTACATGTTTTGTCAAAGAATTACAGTTGTAGAAATATTGTACTTTCTTTTAAAAATGTTTTCCACCAAGGCGGCTATAATATTTACCTGTTCTAGTATAAATGTAACATTCCTGATATATAGTATGTATAGTATCCACACCAGTTTTATTTTACAAAATTTATTTTGCTATCCTTATGAGAAATCTTCTCATTTCCCTTATGTCTAAACCATTTTAGCCTGTGAAGCCTGTTCTTGATACAGTTGAAAAAGCGTTTTTCAAGCTTCTTCTTGTAAGTGTGTATGTGTGGTGGGGGCGACATAGAAAAGGTATGAAGTTCTAAATTTGAAAAATTTAGGCCATACTTTTCATGCATGAATTTGAAAATTGAACTCCTTTTAAAACTATTCAACACATAGGACTGTTGCGATATCTCGATTTATGAACTTTTGCAATTAACATTTTTCTTACATAAGACCTTTTGATCTTCCCTCCTATGAAAACAATAAAAATGAACACCCCGCCCCCCTCCCCCAAATCTTCTAGCGTATTTTTCGGACAAACTCAGAGTTTAGAAAAAAAATCTATTAGGATAAAATACCGATTACGTCGAAAAAGTTGTAATATGTGGTAAACTTAAGGATGTACTCAAAACTATAGATATATTATATTATTATATTCACCAATAGAATTGAGGATAAGCGCCAAGGATAAGGCAAGAGTATAAAGAATCCTCATCTTTTCTGATTTAATTTATTTAATTTATTTATTTGTCTTTAAAACTTGTCAAATATTCTCAATTCAGATAATAATATAGAATTCGTTGCCTGAATTGTTATTTCTAATAAAAGTGTGACGTAGGGGTGAAACTTTTCGAAAAAATTAGCTCTAAATTATTAAAATTTAATGCGAGTACAGTTGATTGTAGGATAAATCTGTTACTTGTTTGCTTAATTGAACTTTTTTACCTAAAATCCAATTGTATGTTTGTTGAACTGAAAGAAGGTATCATGTTTTATTATTTACAGTCGGAAATTACTGCTCTTGATGGCGATTCCATATACTTGATATATTAATCTTAATATACATGCACAGAAAAAACTGGTTTTTCTATTAGAACCGATTTTTGGTTTTAAGGGAACTGCAACAAAAAGGAACCCTCATAGATTGCGCCACGTTATATTTGATTTCCATATAAAAAAGTTAAAACTGCAACAACAAGGAACCTTTAGTATTTACGGTGTGGGTATATCAAATTGAATATCATTTTTACCAGTGCATGTATTGTAAGTGTTTTAATTTGTGCAGTCACAGTCTAGCATTCCAATACATGTATTGTAGTGCGATATCTGCAACACTTCGTGAAATTTCAATCAGAAATGTGCAACACCTGACCCATGCAGGTCTACTGTGAAACCGGAAACGCGACATAACTCTAGTGCGCAGTCGTACATTTGATGCAATTATTTTGCGCAACAATAAACCATATATGAGTCTACTGCATAACTGGAGGTGTGACGTAACTTTACTCAGCAGCCTTAAACATCATGCAATTGTACTGCGCAACTATAAACCATGTAAGAGTCTACTGCGCAATTGTAATCGGCATACCATTATACTGCGCAACGACAAACCCTATATCAGTCTACTGTGCAGCCGGAAATGCAAAATGACCTTAGCGTGCAGTCACATATTATTTACAATTATACTGTGCACTAATAGACCCTATATATGAGTACTGCGCAGCTGTAAGTGCGACGTAACTTTACTGCGCTTTCTCAAGTATCATATAATTGTACTGCGCAGTATATATTGTCTATTATTTTGTCTATTATTTTTATCATTGTCTAATATTGTCTATTCCGCAGCCAAAAATGCACCATAACTCTAGTGAACAGCTATAAATATCATACAACTCCACTAAAAACTATGAACCCTACATGAGTCTACTGTGAAAATGTGATTATCATACAATTGTACTGCAATTCTACTTCATAGTTAAAAAAAAAACCACAGGTAAAAATTTGATCTTTTTACAATCATTTAACGATAATGCATTTTATATCTAAACTTTTCGCCTAATATTTGATCTAAAAATCTATCCCAAAATATTCTCGATATGTATTTTAGAAAAACAGGATATTCTATCCTTACTCAGGATGGTTGTTTTAATCCAGAAAAAAATCCCGGTTTTTTCTCGTTAAGCGAAAATGTTTCACTGTCATTGAAATTAAAAAAAAAAAAAATTCTTCCAGCTAATGATTTATTCATATGAAGTAATATTAATTAAACTGCCAATTGAACCTTTGAAGGTAGGAACCAATCAATTTTCAAATGCTCAAAATTATAACAGTTCAAGAAATTTGAATTTAGAATAATTGAAAATTAAACGATTTCTATTTTTTCTTTAAACTGAACACTTTTTAAATAAGAAGCTAAAAAATTATTGTAGTATAAAGTCGTTTCAAATTACTCATTTCTCCGTTTTTATTCATATATTAAAATTCACAACTTTCACCTACAAATTAAGATACAGATTTTAATGAACCAATTAATATGCTAACATTCGAAATCTAAAGACCCCAAAATCCAACCCTTTTTTTGCGCCCAACGTAGTTTTTGAAGAAAAAAACATAAATTGACGCATCAAAACTCAAAATAATCGTCAATGCATGCTGTAACCGATTTGTCATTAGTTCAACCTTTCAACCTCTTGTAACACTACAAAATTAAGAAACTACCCCCAATTGGAAGTGAAAAGTACTTCATGCATAAGAGCGTGATTGAAATAGCTTTTACCTATGTTTTTTATGTAGGTACGATCGCGTGAGTTTATTAAAGTATAGCCTTCACGTGCATTCTTCTTACGCAGCACCATTTTCACCCATAAAATCAGCAAGAATACCCCGTTTAGGGGGTAGAAAGTACTTTATGACCAAGAGTGAGGATAAAATATTTTTTAATTATTTTTTTTATTTGGATATGGTCACGCTAGTGCTAATGTATAATATTGTAGGTAATTATTATTTTTTAGCACCATTTCAACTCCCACAATCTCGAAAAGTACCCCTATCAGGTGGTGGAAACTACACCGGTACCATGAAAGTAGGTGAAATAGTGCCTAATAGTTTTTCATCATAACAGTATAATATGTATCTTAATTATACCTAATCAGTGACACTTGAACTTTTGTTAATCAAAAAACTACCCCTACAATGATTTATTGAGTTATGAGTTATATAACCCTATATAGTGAAGGTGCGTGCATACACATGTAAAAACACAAACACATACAGCCAAGTATGCACGCACGTGTAGTTTCCACCCACCCTATATGGGTAGTTTTTGGGATTCTGTGGGTTGAAATGGTGCTCAGTTAGAATAATAAACAAAGTTATTATACATTGGCACTAGCGTGACCATATCTATACAAAAAAAAATTAGAAAATATTTTATCCTTGCTCTTGTTCACGTAGTACTTTCTACCATCGATAGGGGTAGTTTTTCGGTTTTCATGAGTTGAAATGGTGCAAGATGAATAGAATTGACGTAGTTATTATACATTGTCACTAATTGACTCTATCCATGGGAAAACAAATATTTCAAAAATATTTTATTCACATTCTTGTTTAGGGGTAGCTTTTCGATTTTCTAGAGTGAAAGCGTCACTGTGTGATGGAAAATTATTGAAAACTATTATTCTCACTTTTAAACTACTGGTGTATATTCCACCCCCTAATAGGGGTAGTTTTCGGGGTTTAAGGGGTTGGAATGGTGTTATTTTAGAAGAATGTAAGTAGTGACTATACGCTAATATACCAAGGCGATCGCACCTACATAAAAAACATAGTTAAAAGCTATTTCAATCACGCTCTTATGCATTGAGTACTTTTCTTTTCCAATTAGGGGTAGTTTTTTAATTTTTCAGTGCTAAAAGGGGTTGAAAGGATAAACTGATGACACACCCAGTTACAGCAAGCATTGATGATTGTTTCGAGCTTTGTTGCGTCAATTTATGTTCTTTCCTTCAAAAACTACATTGGGCGCAAAAAAAAAGGGGCGGATTTTTGGGCTTACTCTGGGGTTCCTCTTGAGCGCTTTTGTGTTTAAACGATTAAAGGACCTCTAGTTAAAATAATTTAGTATTAAAAAAGTGCAATTGCATAAATCAACAAACATGACTTTTTATGTTTTCGAAAAATGGTATTATGCACATCAATTTTTTTTTATTTTCATAGTTTCTGTTTTTGTTCAATACTACAAACTGTAGCTGATAATAATTCATTATAATTTTTGAACCTTCAAGTAAAATTTTATGAACTTGAAAGAATTTTGTAGAATTCAAAAAGATTTAAAGCTCAAATTTGAAGGATTTCTATAGAACGTTGGGAAATAAATCAAATTGAATCGAATTTCACAAAATTCCGAGTGGTTTCAATTATTTCAAGGGATTTTAGGGTATTTCAAGAAATTTCGCAAGTTTTTGAGGTCTCTGATTCTGGATATGACGTTAAAGCTTATGAATATAAAATGGCAGATTCTGGAAGCTAACCTTGATTTCACTGCTTGTTGTTTCACCGAAGTATCTTCTAACGGCGGTCTCCACTTCTTCCGCCTCTGTAGTTGTGTCGAGATCCAAGACGTCGACCTCAATGCGGAGGCGAGCTCGCGCACGCTCCCCCCAATACCAACCTCTTCTTTAATGGCCTCAGACAGCTTGTTTTTGCCATCCGCTTCCGAGCTAACGTCCACAAGAACCTCTCCGTTTCGAGCTTGTCTGACACCCCTAATTTTTACCACAAGGGTGTCCGGCTTCACCTTTCGTTTGAGGTCCTTGAGGACCTCCGCGTAGCTTGAGCCTTCGGCCGGTCTTACGAGGACCGCCTTAGGTCGAGCTCGCCTTAGTGACTTGGCCTGTTTTCTGGCGGTTGCAGGCCTCTCCGCTTCCCAAGCTTGGGAGCAGGAGTTTCCACGATTTCTTAGGTCTGAGTCCCCGTTAGCTAGTATTCTTCAAGCTTTGTCCTTCTTGCGGTTCTCTACTTTTAACGCTGCGACATTTGACACACTGGACGGCACGTACCTAAAGTACGTTCCGGTGAAAAAAATGTCCGTACCTAGTTTTTCTGTCAACTCCTGCGTTTTCTCTGTTCCTTCCCTGATTCACATGGACATATTTCTCTCCTTAAGGAAGAATAACTCCATTTGTCGTAAAACGTCTTTCAGTTCGTCAATGATTGCTTGTGCCTCTCTGACGGGCTGCTCCACTCTCTCTATGTCATCCTACTCCGACTGTAGACTTTGGTCTAGCAGCTCAACCATGTTCAATGGACCACTAAACTCCTCATTCACGCTCCAACATGCTGTTCCCACGAGTAGCTAGGAAAGTATGGATCCACCCCCGCAGAGCCCCGCATGCGGGGGTAAGGTCTAAATACTCTAGGAGGTGATGTAATAACCTAGAGACACCGTTAAGAATACCATACCCTAATGCCATTCAATCTTCGGCATGGTTGTTAACGCCTTGACTTCGGGAAGTATATTCTCAATAGATTCACTACAGGTTCCAGTACCAGCCCTTACTTGAACCCGAAAATAATAATTTTGACCTGAACTTAGAAAAGCGAGCAAACCTTCTAAGAACTAGAATTGACATAAGGGCTCTTTTCATCCGGACGTCCACATATAATTAATAATATGATATTAATAACATGAATACTAATGCATTATATGATATATGTATCTTTGTAAAAGACCCCCGTCCCCTATCTGCGGTCATTAATTTAAAGCTCATTCACTTATGGTTTGCCAATCTTTGAGAATAAGGAAAAAAGTTTTCTCTGCATTTGTTAACCTAGAGAAAGCCTTTAACAAGGTAGATAGAAGTAAACTTTTGGAAGTCCTGAAAGAGAAGGAAGTCAATGGATGGCTCCTACAAACGATAAAAACAATATATGCTAGTAGCAAAGCGAGTGTAAGGGTTAATGGGGAACTGAGTGACTGGATTGATATTATGCAAGGTGTTAGACAAGGATGCGTTATGTCCTCATGGCTATTCATTATATTCATGGACAAGCGTCTAAGAATAGCAGACAACCTTATTATCGCAGATGATAAGGATGATAAGATGATAAGGTTGTTATGACAAAGTCAATCAAAGACTTGCAAAGAATGTTGGACAAACTGAATACAAGCATAAAGAACATGAGCCTCAAAATTAACGTGAATGAAGCAAAAATTATGGTGTTTGAAGGAAAAGGTGAGAAAATAATAACAGAAAGATAGATGGTGAGTAAGATAGGCGTACAAGCAAGGGTATGAAGGTTATCGGTAGAGCAAGGCCCATTATCAGAAGCAAAATATATCAAATAAAGCTGAAAGGACAATACATAATTGTATGCTGTGCGGTAGAGAGCTGGACCTACCAGGAAAAGGATAAGAGTAAAATTAACGCGATTAACATCAAATTCCTGCGCATGATATGGGGGAAAACAATGATGGACAAAGTGAGTAATGAGATAATCCTCAACGAATGTGTTGTAGAGGAGACACTAGTTGACATATGTGAAAGAAATTATTTGAGATTTTTTGGGTATGTTGAGAGAATAAATTATGAACGACTTACGAAACAATTGTATTAAGGTAAAGTAAATGGCGGTTTGCCCAGAGGCAGACCACGGAAAAAATGGTTAGAATGTTCGAATGGGATCCTAATTCGAAGAGACATAAGGAGCCATAGAAACTCAAGAGCTTGCATGAGAAAATGCATAAACGTAAATTAAGTTAGAGAGATATGCCAGGAGAGGAAAGTGTGGCGACAAATAGTTCATAAGAAATGCAAGAAGAAGAGTGTCCGTGAAGTGAATGACACATGAAAAAAAGACATTGGATACTAATGGACCCGAGTGGGGAGCTTCAGATGGTGACTTTGTGAGGCTCTTCACTCGGGATGATCGCTAGAGAGATTGATCAGCAACCTGGATCGGAGCAGTGTTGAAGAACGAACGTGTTATTTAAATAAATAACACAGGAATTCCAGATCAATCTAAAAATCTGTACCCCTATCCACACATTACTTCCCTCCTCGCCGAGTGAGTCACTCTTACTCCGAAAGGGAAATGGTTTAATGGTATAATAAAGCCTTGAGAACGATAATACTACAACTTTTTATTGTAATCACCAGTTATTTGTAACATTTTGATCCATCTTCGGGTGACAAATAACATTATATATTAGTTTTACATTTTTATAAATTGAATTAATGGTGTAAACGAAAGTTGTCTACAAGTACACTTTTGAAAGTCCTTGTGATTGGGTTGTTCGAACCTAAGGGAGCTGCCTGAATTTCTTCTCGAGTCATATCCCGAATTATGCCACTATCCATGTTAATTTTTACTCGTTTTGCTGTCTCATATGGACTGCCTTGATGTTTAATTGTATATATTCCACGAAGAATTGTATTATTTACGTCAAATATTGCAAGGACATCACCATTGGACGTTGATAATACAATTTTTTCTTCGATTGGCATGGGTTTAATAAAAGGACCTCTTCCTTTCAATTTAAGTGGTTTATCGCGAGGAAAAGTGTATTTTCGAATTTCGAAACGCAGATATGGATTAATGTTGGGAATGAGCCGAACAGATCTAATTTGATCAAGGTCATATTCAAGTACGTGTAGAGAAGAGCGCCTGGAAGCAGAAGACCCAGACTTGACTTGAAGAGAAGAATCAACAGGATGAGACCTGGACATGGCACGAAGAGAAGGTTTGGCAGGAGCAGATGACTTGCCCGAAGAATCCTGAAAATGAGGTCTGGCAGGACAAACAGGTTTCTCAGAAGAATGAAGCCTTTCGGGAGAATAAGAAGGTCCAGAACGAGGAAAGTACGGAATTGGTTCGCCGTTTGGTAAACATTCGAACTGTGAACTTAGCTCTGCAACATGAAACAAAGAATTAAATTTTTCTTGTTAATTCTCTCCCGGCATATTTATCTCTTTAGGCCTTTTTTCTTTCTTCTGCACAGAGAAGTACCTAACTTCATTGCATTAACTGTAATCGCAGGGTTATATGTACTAGGTCAAAAAGGGAATGTCACATTCCTCCTTAAGTAAAATCCTAACTCCTTCTACGTGAGAAAATTTACCAAAGCACCGAAGTGAACGCAACATAGTACTCTCTTTGACTGAATAAAGTCAAGTACTTGATAGGAGCTTACTTTTATTTTCTATTCCTTGACCTAGAAATAGCGTAGCAGTTTTTGAAAATCACTATGTATTCTTTAGATTCCTAAATATCCCACCGACAAATAAATTACTTTGACCATTACCTATGGCTGAAGAGAAAATAAAAATCCTGCCCCACTTTAATCTATTTCTCGTTTTCCCCAAAAAACGCATTCTGAATTATTAGAAATTAATAAGGAAATCAAACTATTTTTTATTTAAAAATAATTCTTTATGATTAAAAACTCTGATATTATATTTTGGGTTGAAAATTAATATCTTTGGTTAACATTTTTAATATTTGTTAAAAAATTCGATTATTGTATTAGAAACTTCAACAATTCCACTTTTTTTTATTAATCTTTCTTAGTAGAAAATTCAACTCCTTTTTTTTAATTCATCTATCTGGTTCGATGATTCACCTCTCTGGTAGCAATTGCATCTTTTTTTAGTAAAAATGCAACTGAAAATTTATTAATCAAAAAATCGAAAAATCAAAAAATGATCTCGTTGAATCTCGTATTATGCAATATGATATGAACGTTAATTTAATGTGATTGAAATACTTTTTATACTAAAACAAAAAACTCAAAAATAATCTCAATCAGAAAATAAATCCCCTGTCATTTCCCGATCAAAGAAAATTTCCTACCCAACAAATGACCTTCAAGAAAAATAAATCCCAAGCAATAGCATTAACAGAATTAGTAGCCAGAATTAGTAGACTTTTCTTGGCGACCCTGCTTTTAAAAATTAATTGAATTTTCTTCTACAATTCAATAAAAGTCGCTGAAAACTCAACAGCCTTTTATCTCTATTCAGGAGTACGAATTCTGTATCAATACGAAAAAATTTTTAATCTTTTTTTTTTAACACACATTCTGGATTCCCCGGAATGTATTCAGATTGACTTCGTTCTTATTTCAGACAAACTCAAATAGAGTTTGGAGAAAAAAAAATTGGATAGAATGCCGATGACATCGGAAATGTTGTATTTTGCGGCGATCTTAAAGATGTAATTGAAATCATAGGTATGTTATAATATTATATTTACCAATAGAATTGAGGATACCCGCCAAGGAGAAGACGATAGTATAAACAAATCGCATTTTTTGTATTAGACGAAAGCTAATTAATTAAGAATTTGATTAAAAATGTGAGTAAGGAATATTCTAGTGCTTCTGTAGGCATACTCGTATATCTTACTATAGTCGTTATCTTCTAGTTTACACAGGCGTAAAGTTTGTCCTTCTTAGATATTTACATTTCATTGGTGTCAGTATCAAGAAAAATTTTTACTTACGATTGGAACAACTTTGATTTGTTATTTAAACTCAACACTTTCTAAATTATAAACTCAATTAATTTTGGTATAAAGTCGTTTCAAATTAATAATTTTTCAGTTTTTATTTATACATCAAAATTCATCACTTTCAACTACAAATTAAAAAACAAATTTCAATGGACCTATTCAAATGGTAAAATTCGAAGTTTAAGTTAACCACTCTAAAGTTTTAACGATTCAAGGAGTTCTATTCTAAACATTTCAGTAATAAGAAAGTTGAATTGCATTAATTAAAAAAAGAACGTGGCTTTTACCGTTTTCGAAAAATGGTATCATGAACAACCAAATTTTGTTTATTTGCATATTTTTCGTTGATGTTCAATACCATTAGCTGTAGGTAAAAATAATTCATTATAATTTTTTAGCCCTTAGGTAAAATGTTATGAGTTTTCAAATTCTCAAATTAAATAGAAGAAAATTTAAAGAAATCTTTGCTCGGGTGCCAAACAAAACTTTTTTGTGCGGCTTGAATAATTCGAATTATTTCAGCATTTTTTCGCCAGTAACATGTACTTGTATTTCTCATGTTTCAATTATTAGTATTTTGTGATTTTCTGAAGTAAAAAAGTGGATCTTATCATTAATTTTCGCAAAAGATAAACATGCAATTTACTGATTAAAATTATCATAAATGATTTTTTAAAATGAAATATGATAGAATATCAGTTGTTGGATCTATTTTTGGAGAAAAAATTATTTCTTTGTGTACAAATAAAAAATTATTTTTGATAATAGCAATCAAGATTCGCACGCTAAGCGCATGAGATGTTTTTTTCGGGCAGTGAAATTCCGAATATAAATATTTCAGAATGGCCTTTAAAAATAAAAAAAAATTTTTGGTCTTTTCCTAGTCAACAAACATTTTTCCAGGTTATTAAAATTTTTTAACTTGACACTCAAAAACCTGGAAATTTTTAGGAAATTTGTTGAATACAGAGAAACTACAAAAAATTTATCGACTTATTTACGTATCGTAGGATTTGAAAATTTTTAAGTTTCTTTAAAAGATTCCAAATAATTTCAAGTGATTGAAAGAATTGCAAAGAATATCAAAGAAGTCTGTAGAATTTCCAGAGATTTTCAGGGATTTCAGATAATTTTGCCAGATTTAAGGATTTTATAGGACCCTCAATTAAGCCGTTTTCTAGAAAATCGGCTAAGTCGATTTAGCTTTTGGCACAGAATTGTCGAAGAAATTTTTAAAATAATTGTGTTGCAAGCTAGAAATACATATATTTTGGAAAGTTTCTTTGGCAATTTTGAGCCAAAACTAATTTATTTACGGGACTGTAAAACATTTTAAGGAATTTCTACGGATGTAAACGATTTCAAGGGATATTGAGGAACTGAAATTTATTTTAAAAGATTTGAAAGAATATCCAGAGACTTAAAAGGGAGTGAAGAGGTTTAAAACAATTTTATAAGGTTTTCAAAGAATTTAAGAAATTTTAAAGAACCTTAAATAGGACACCAAAGTATTTAAAGGATTTTAGGATTAAGAGGATTTTACAATTTTCAAGAGATTTCTACAAAACTCTGGAAAATAAATTTATTTTACATTATTTTCGATAAATTTCAAATTATTTCTACAAATATTTAACAAATTCATTATAGGAAAATCATTTTATGCCTATATTGATTTTCATATAATATTTTTTTTTGTGAGGGAAGTTTGCAATTTTGAATGAAAGTCGCATGCTACATTTGTGTAATACTAATTTTATTTCTTAGATTCTTTCTAAATACTATATATTATTATCAATATCGTAGAAATGATAATTATCAATCATTCTTTATATAATATATGTATCTTTGTAAAATACCCCTCTCACCGACCTGTGGACATTAACGCAAGGCCCACCCACTTATTTGTTGACAATTGCAGGTCTAGGAAAATCATTATAAGCCTGTAATTATTTTCTCCTCAAATATTTTCGGAAGAGAATAAAAAGCAACATTTTTATCTGTTTCCAAACAAGAGTGACGGGGACATTGATGAATGATTACAGCCTTGAGAACGATAATACTATAAATTTGTATTGTTATTACCCGTGACTTGTAACATTTTGATCCAACTTCGGATGGCAAAAAACATATTTTAGTTTTACACTTTTATAAATTGAATTAATGGTGTAGACGAAAGTCATCTACAAGTACTCTTTTAAAATTCCTCGAGATTGGCTGATCCCTACATAAAGGAGTTGCCTGAATTTCCTCTCGAGTCATATCTCGAATGACGCCACTGTTCATGTTTATTTTCACCCGTTTTGCTGTCTCATACGGAGTGTGTAGATGTCTTATTGTATATATTCCACGAAGAATTGTATTATTTTGGTCAACTATGGCAACGACGTCACCATTGGACATTGATAATACCAGTTTTTCTTCGGTTGGCATGGGTGTAAAGAATGAACCTTTTCCTTTCAATGAAAGTGGTTTATCGGCAGGAAAAGTGTATTTTCGAATTTCAAAACGCAGGTTTGGATTAACATTGGGAATAAGCCGAACAGATCTAAGATGATTAGGTTCACATTCAAGTACGCGTGAAGAAGAACGCCTGACAGGAGAAGACCTGAGCTTGACTTGAAAAGAAGAATAAACAGGAGGAGACTTGGGCCTGGCAAGAAGAAGAGGTTCGGCGGGAGCAGGTGACCTGCCCGGAGAATCCTGAAACTGAGGTATAGCAGCATGAAGAGGCTTTTCAGAAGAATGATGCCCACCAGGAGAATAAGAAGTTCCCAAACGAGGAACATATGGAATGGGCTCACCATTAGGCAAACACTCGAACTGTGAACCTAACTCTGCAACATAAAACAGATGATCCCATTTTTCTTGTTTCTTCTCTCCCTGCATATTTTTCTTTTTAAGCATATTCTTCTCTTTCAGAGAGATAAGTACCTAACTGCATTTCGTCAACAGGAATTGCAGAATTATGCGCAGGAGGGCAACAAAAATATTATACTACATTCCTCCTTGCGTCAAATCCGAAAACCTTTTTCTGACAAAAAAGTACCGAAGCACCGACGTAACTGAAAAACGCACTCTCATTGAAAATTCATCTATTTTGTTGAAAATTCAATACTTTTGACGAAAATGTTTTTCGTTTGATTAAACGTTGAAGTCACATTATTTAAATTTTTTAAATTTATATCAGGACTATTTTGGCTTGTAAAACCTGTTCTTTTGGTAAGTTTGTATGTGGAAGGGGTAACATGAATGTCTCTATTTTAAAATATTTAACACAGAGAATATGTAATAATATATAATATGTTTTGAATTATGATTTTTTTAGTAACAAAGTTTCTTACGTAATGTCTTTCAACCCCCTTACATCCTTCAGAAACAGCAGTATTGTTACCCCCTTCAAATATTCTTACGTCATTTTTGGATGACCCCTTAGGACTGTACCATATCTGCACATGCACGTATTGTACGAATTCCGTATAGATAAGGGAAGTGAATTCCACTTTTTGAAACACGCACATTCTGGATTCTCCCGGGGTATATTCAGATTGAATTTGCACGCATTTCGAACAAACTCAAATAGAGTTTGGAAAAAAATCGCTAAGGATAGAATACCGATTACGTCGGACAAATTTAAATTTACGGTAAGCTTAAATATGTACTTAAAATTATAGATAGATGATATTATTACATATATTCACCAATAGAATTGAAGATAAACGCCAAGGGTAAGACGAGAGTATAAGCAAGCATCATCTTTTCTGATTAGAGGTAAGACTAATTAATGAAGAATTTGTTTAAAAATTTAACTGAGGAATATTCTAGTGCTTCTTCAGACGTACTCATGTATCTTATTATAGTCGTTATCTCCAATATCATATAAGCGTCAGGTTTGTCCTTATCAGATATTTACATATACTAGAGTAAGTATCAAGAAAAATATGTGGTAATTAGATTCGTTAAAACTGACAACACGACTATGAACGACTATTTTAAGTTTTGAAAAACAAATCGAAATTCTAAAAAATATGTTAAAAGAATTGGAAAGATCAATTTTATCTAATATTTGATCTGAAAATCTATCACAAAATCTTCTCGAACTGTAAATCAACCACTCAAAGGAAGAATCAATACATTCTTGAATGTTCAAAATTATATCATTTTTAGAAATTGGAATTTGGAAACATTGACAATTGAACGATTTTTGGTTGAAAAGGCCGTAGCTGGGTAAACATGAGTGGAGTTTCCTGGCTTGTTTCTCGTACCTATTTTAGAAGAAGGTTCCTACCGTTATAGGACCAATTCACACCAAATGCCAGCTTCAACAATTTTTGTTACGAGTTCGATATTTGAAAAATTGGCTCAACCGATTTCGATGCCAATTGCTTCTACGAAGTTTTGATGGCTACACCGTCATTTTTTTCTATCATATACTCATGGCCAAGGTAGCAACATATATTTTTTAGGATAGCGTCAAAGGATTACTTCATGGTTCATAAAATAAATGAAAATTATGGCCCCTAATATGTATGTAATTCCACGATAATCGGTGAGACGGGCTACTTTTATTTTTAACTTATAAATGAATAAATCAAGCATGATTTAAACAATCACCTTATGCTATACCTGTACAATATACCTGTCATACATTTAATCTTCGTCGGTATCTTCCTCTATCACGGAATTCATACTGTTTTGTGTGAACAATTTACTGAGAATTAGGCAGGTCTTATGATTTGCGACAAGTAGCTCGCATTGGAAGATTTCGCATTAAGGTAACAGTGTGCTTGCAGCAAGTTTACTAAGAGTATACATAAACCGAAAAAAATAGTAAAGTCTACAGATGAATCAAATGCGATGATTCTTTGCAATCAAGCGACAAAGATACATAATTCAGAGGAAGTATTACACAATCTTTAGTAGGTGAACATTGCAAGCATACTCACATTTGAATGTAAAGGACTGTGGCAACACACACATATTGTTGTATTTGTTACAAGGCATAAGATTTAATAGTATTTTCGAAACAGGCGCGCGTACAATCCAAGGAAAAAAAATTTATATTCCGGAAAAGGTAAAAGATTTAGAGCTATCGGAATTACTTGAAAGTTTACGTATTTATTGTGACTCCTTGGTATTTGACAAAGTTGGAAATTTTTCTTTTTCTGAAGAGAAAATACATCTTTTCACAGGTTTGGCATTAGAAAATATTATCAAATTGCGTGAAATGCTAACGTCAATGCGAAACACTCAGATTATGGTGTTTCTATCAAAATTAAAAACAGGAAACTCCAACAAAATCATTGCTGCAATTTTGCAATTACAAAGAGAGCAAATTGTTTCAGACTATTCAAAATCTATCATAAACTCTTTCGAAAAAGATGTTTTACCCTCACGATTTCGATTACATGCTATCGCTACACGTGACCTAATTGATTTTCACACTTCTGATGTCTCTTTAATTTCATTTTATTTTAATTAGGAGTTAATGTTAATTTGCGAGGGTACATATGTTCGCCATAAGAAAGCAGTAATTATAGAGTAGAAGAGAAGATCTTACTCGGATCAAAGAAGGGTTCCTTTATGCAAGCCTTTTACAATCCGCACAACCGGGCGAGGACTAGACATGGTAGGACCATTTCATATTCATGTCAATCAATGAATGAAGTCGAAAAATTTACCCTCGATTGTGGTTTTCGCGATGGAAAAGACGTACTGACTTTGTAATTGATAACAAGCTACTTATGAAGGTTGGGCTATATGTTCAAATTGCAAAATTTCTGCTCAATCAATTCATAAAGGCGTTACAATTAGATGTACAACTTTTAGAAGAAACGAGAATAAAACAATTATTTGATGTCGCAAACAAGTTAGCTAACAAAGGTGATGAGAACGGCTGGTTTAGTAGAAATTATGTTTGAAAGTGTCTCATCCCACGACATTCTTGACTTTTCTGAGATGTTGGTGTCAGACCTGAAAATCTTATTTGCGGGTTCCTATCAACTCTCACAAGCAGTTTCGTACATGGCCGAAATGATGAATGAGAATGGGTCTATCAGTTCGCAGTTTGTGAAAGAGCAAGCAAACATTCTAAAGGTCTAGGTATAGTCAAGACTCGCTATTCACAAATTATATAGGTGTTTCATTGATTACAGACGAAACAGTGTGAGTAATGCAAGCATTAAAACATATGCTTGTCAATTTGCCAATGGTCGAAGAACAGTTGGCTGCTGTTTCCATATAGAAGCCATTATTGAATAATTATCACACGCGAGATTCTTGTCGAAAATCGTAAGGCCTGATGAAATTCTCAGTAAATTGTCAGCACAAGACAGTATAAATCCCGTAATAGAGGAAGACTATGATGAATATTGAGTGTGTAGCATATTAGAGTAAGGTGTATTGTTAAAATTAAATTTACTTTATGGATTTATAAGATAAAAATGAAGTTGGCCCCCTATTTTCATGGAGTTACATACATATTAGGAACTATAATTTTTTATCAATATTTTTAACGATGAAGTAACCCTCCAATCTTATCCTAAACAATATATGCTGTTACTTCGTACATGAGTATATTACAGAAAAAATGGCGGTGTAGCCACCAAAAATTCATTACAAAAAATAGTTACAAAATTAGAATGATTTTTCCCCCTTCTTGAAGAAGGAATTGATTGCTCTTTTTGCTTCATAGTTGCCTTGATACCCTATATAATATATATTTAAAACATCAAAATCAGTTGAGCTAATTTGACCTTTATCTTTTTTGGTTGAAAGTTCATTTACTATCCCAAAAATAGATTTTTTTATTGAGAATTCATCATTTTAGTCACAAAAGACCCCGCAGAATTTTTATGGGAAATGGGTCTCGGCTAAAAATTCTGAAACTTTGTTTTCTGGTAGTTCTTGATGTGTGGATCAAAAGTCTCCATGGGCACCAACCCCAGAAAATCAGAGTTTTTGAGATATAGTCGTTAGAAGTTAAAGTTTATATGTGTTTTACAGCAGTATAAGGCTGAACTGTAGATTATATAAATGCAAAAATGCATTCTTTCGTTTCATGATTTGAGTTGAAAATACACTTCTTTGGTTGAAAATGTAACTATTTTATTGACATTTTTTTGTTGAAAGCTACTTTTTTTAACTGAAAATATACCTACTCTACTTTTGTTTAAAAATGTATCTTTCTTAATTTTAAATTTCACTATTTTGTAGACAATTCATGTGCTTTTTGAAAATTCAACAATTTGAATGAAAAATAATTTTTTTGGTTGAAGATTCATCATTTTAGTTTAGTTTTTTTCTTTGGTTGAAAATTCTTTTTTTTCAATTCATCTTCTTGGTTTAAAATCCTCTTTTTGTTTTAAAGTTCTTCTTTTTGATTAAAACTTCAACTTTGTGATTGGAAATTGATCTACTTAATTGAAAATATAATACTTTTACACTCAATATTACGAATTGAAAGCAATAAATTGCGAATAACCCCTTGGGAGTGTACCATATGTGCACTAGCACGTACGGTACGAATTCCGTGTTGATGGAAACACTTTGAAATTTTTTTTTTTTAGCACAAACATTCTGGATTCCCTCGGAGTAAGTGTAGATTAAATTCGTACTATTTTCAATAAAACTCAAATAGATCATTCCTGATATTAAACTTTGTCAATTGTTCTGATCAAATGATTTACCAATTAACCTGATCATCAAATCAACATCAATTTCCTAAGCTCAAACAGAGTTTGAAACATAGCATTCAGGATAGAATGCCGACTATGTCAGACAAATTGTGACATGATTCTGAGCAATCCGTATCTTTTCTAAATAGAGGAAAAACTAATTAATCGCGAATTTGATTTAAAATGCAACTGATGAATATTCTTGTACTGTATTGGATTTTATAATATTGATATTGGATAGTGCTTATCTCATATATTATAGGCGTTAATCTTCGTCTTAGATATTTACATTTCATTACAGTCAGTTTCAATCAATAAAATGTGGTTACCAAATTCGTTAAAAATGATATCACGATTTGTATAATCTTTTAAGCGAGTATAAGGGAAACCCGTTCTGTGTATTAAAAATTTATATCACGACTTCCAGGTATAATCAACCATTCAACATAACCTTCAAGAATGTAATACATTCAATCATTACTAGTTTTTATTACAGGCTAATTCTTTATACTCAAAATTATGACTCAATTATCTCTTTCATTCAAGAATTTATATTTTTTCAAATTTTTGCATATGAACGAGCAACCGCAACAATCCCTACTTATCTTTGTCGTTTAACTAAGTCTGAACCTTTTTTAACCTTATTTTAATGGTAAGCTACTTTTTAAGTTTTTAGAGCTTCTATTGCATTGTTATACCAACTTATTATTATTACTATTTATTCATATTTCAGATACATTTTTCATCTCATGAGGAAACTGGTACATGTTTCGAAACGTCATACGTTTTAATTTCCTTTATGATCTTTACACAATAAATTATACTACAGTGAAACCTGGATTTAGCTTCTCTGGATTTTGCGCTTCCGAGAATTGACGCCGCGCCGTGGGGAAACGTGAGAGGCGTTTGCGGGGGATGTGCGGTGTGCACTCAAGCGTGACAAAACAGAGAGAGATACAGGAGAGATATAAAACAGGAGAGACAAAATAGTTCCGAGTCTCTGGATTTAACGTCAAGGCCAGCCCCAAAAGCAGCGCTAAATCCAGGTTCGACTGTATTTTTGTCTGGAAGCAGTCGTTTTGAATTTTGTCACCTAATTTCTTTAACATTTCTATAAATCTATTCATTTGGAATTACATATTTTTGAATTGAAAATAGTTTATATGGTTGCAATCGAACGTTAACATTTGTTCAACTACTGAGGCTTTCGAATTGAAATAGTAAAATAAATTATTGTTTAATTTTTAATACTTGAAGAACAATTTATTTAAAAAATTGTAAATTAATTTATATTTAAAGTTGATCAACTTGAAACGTTTTTTATCCAAATTTTCAATTTCTATCGCTCTCAATTTTCAATTGTTTATCTGAAAAACTGCATTTTTAAATTCTTCAAATTGAAAATGTGGGGAGACCACCCTACAGTAGATATTAAAATATATATATAAATATATATAAAATAAATGTGTCTGAAATTTATTAATTCTAATTTTTATTTATTAATACATATCGGGGTTTGACTAATAATTTAATTAAAGTAATTATTTTACATACATTGGTATTTCAAATTATTAATTAAGTCGTGTCTCCCAGAAATTGGGAAACAAACAAAATTTAAAATACTAAAGTCTGATTTTTTGTAAGAGTGTAACCTGAAAATCGGAAAGAAAATAGAAAATGTTGGAGTCTACTTTGCTAGATAAGTGGATTATACCAGTTTATATTTATGAATTGATTTTAGGACTTTGAATGGAATTAAATAATTAATTAAGAAAGAAAGGGATT
>JAABKJ010002385.1:0-28186 GCA_011634705.1 Andricus grossulariae | reverse complement strand
TTATTTCAAAATAAAATTTAACTATTCTAGTTCGAGGTTAATAATTTTATTTAAAAATCTTTTATTTTGTTTCAAAACAAACTATTTGGTAGACAATTTGTGCTTTTTTGTATTAAATCAATTTTTTAGCTGAAAATGTAACTTTTCCATTTTTAGTTGTAAATTAATTTTTTCAGTTGAAATTTTTCTTTTTTTTTTTAGAAAACTAATTTTTTATTTTATTTGAGATTTCATCTTTTTTAATTAAAAATGTAACTACTTCGTGGACAATTACCTTTTTTTTATCGAAAATTCATATTTTCGAATCGAAAATTCAGCTGTTTTATAGGAAAAGTCGTTCTTCGCTTGAAAGTTCAACAATGTGGATGAACATTTTTTTCTTTCTTGACTGGAAAATCTTTATTTGATGAAAATTCCTCTTTTTAGTTCGAAAATTAATCATTTTAGTTGAAACTTAATCTTTTTGTTTGAAAATTGGACTATTTTCTTGAAAATTTTGTTTTTGTTAAAAATGAATTTTTTTACTAAGAATTTAACTTTCCTATGTTTAGTACAAATTTTATATTTTTTGGTTCCAATATTAACTATTACATATTTTGTCAACATTTCATCTTTTGAGGACGACAATTCAACTATTTTATTTGAAAATTAAACTAGTTTGCGATATATTTTTTTCCTTACAAAATAAAAATTTGGTGTTAAAATTCAAATATTTAGTTAAAAATGATAATATTTTTGTCTGAAGTTTAACCTTGTTTGTTCAAAACTTCGACTATTTGGTTTAAAATTCTTCGTCCTAGATAGAAAATGCAAGTATTTGGTTAATTTTTTTTTATGATAAAAATTAAAATATTTAGTTGAAAATGCTAATTTTTTTGGATAAAGTTTAACCTTTTTTGTTTAACTATTTGACTATTTTGTTTAAAATTCATCTTCCTAGATGGAAAATTCAAGTGTGGTTAAAAATTTAACTATTTTGCTAAACATTGAACTATTTGCTTGAAAATCTCAGTATTTTGTTAAAAAAAACAAATTTTTTGTTTCAACATTCAACTATTTTTGTGTGGAAAATTCGTCTCTTTGAACAGAAAAATCGACCTTTAATTCGAAAATTCATCTTATTTTGTTGAAAATTCAACTGAATTTTATTATTTGTTTGCAAATTCAACTTTTTTTGGCTATAGTTTAATCTTTTTGTTTTAAAAATTCAACCATTTAGTTGAGAAATTATCCTTGAAGGTGGGAAATTCAACTATATTTTTGAAAATTACATTATTTTGTTTAAAATTGAACTTTTTTGTTAAAAAATCATTTTTTGGTCGGGGATTTAACCCTTTTGTTGGAAATCCGTCTTTTTGGATTGAAAATTCATGATTCACGGTAGAAAAGTCAACATTTTCTGTTAAAGTATATAAATAAATTCGATTTAATAAACTTCATAATTATTTAATTAGGTTATTTTAAATTGTATTAATTGAATAATATTAGTAATTAATTAATTAACTAGATTAATTTTTAAATTTTGAAAATTTTAATCTAAATTTCTTTATTCTGTTCATAAAAAATTATATCTTAGAAATGTTATAAGATTAAACTGTTCGTCTTTAAATATTAATTATAAAAGAAAATTAAATATTCAGAGGAGATTCAGGGAATTTAAAAAATGAAGTTTCTCGATTTCGTATAGTTTATTGGCACAATTATTCAAAGTACGAAATTATATTTTTTTTTTGTATCAAGCGATGTTTTTGAAGTGCGATAGAATAACTATTTTCTTTACAAAAATGTCGAATGTGACCGTCGCATTATTTTTATTTTCTAATCTTTTATAGATAATTTAATTGATTATAAAAATTCACATAATTTGCTTATAAACGGTTAAGTTCTCCAAACATAAGATGAAATTTAAAAAAATGTATAAAAAAAATAAAGGGAGGGAAAAAAGAGTGAAAATAAAATCAAGCCGAATGGCAAACTACTTATCCGCTGCTCTCGAAGTAGCGGGTCGACTATTTTCGATTCTTTTGTATTGTATTTGCCGCAAAGTTCGAATTCAAGTAAGCAAAGATCTCCTTCAACAAATCTGTTTTTATTGCTCTCCAGTAAGCGACTGCCCCGGTTTAGAAGGGGAAGTTACACTTTCCAAGTTTAAGACTTTCTGACCGCTAACAGAAAAGTAAATAAAGTGTGTATTCATTATTTATTTCACCCGCAAAAGTAGAATAGATTTTGAAAATTGAAAAGAGATTGAGCAATTATTTAAAATTTGGAAGAAAATCTTATTCAAGTTATACCTGCTTTTTTTCTTTTCTAATTTTTTATAGATACCAAAAAAATAATTTATGTATTTATACTAAAGATGAAAGTACAAACAATATTCACTTTCAAAATTTAATATCTTTTTTCCCCTTACTTTTATTTAACACAGAACAATTGAATTTTCAAATTGTACATAAATAGAAATGTATCAAATATATAAATATAATCAAACAATCATTTGTGAAATAAATTTGAATAAAAAGACTTCAATTTATATGAATTTCAGTTTGAAGCTTTAGAATTTGGGCACTTTGCTGATTGGAAAACTTTGAAACTGTATAATTTAGATGCGGAAGTGGAAGCTAACAAATGTAACTAATTCGAAATACTGAGAAATTGATACATTTGATAATTAAGCCATTACAGCTACAAACTTTTTAGTAAAAAGAGCTTGACTCACAGATATTTATACATTTGTGTCGATTTACTTTCAAAGGAAAACCCCTCCAAAAACAATCCACACTTAAAAAAAAAATTCATGATATTTCCAGATTTTCCGAGGCTTTTTCAAAATTTTATAACTTTATGTGCTTTGGGTCCGACACTCGTAGTAACTTTGTTTCAATTTCCATAGGGCTTCTAGCACTGAAAACTATTTTCTAAAATAAAATAAAACAATCCACTAAGGGAAGGATTTTTGAAATATTTTTTCTATTTTTATTTTTCTGATAATATTGGGAGTCATTGCAGAATAATCAATGCTATAAGTAATGCATAATTGAGATTAACCTATCAATAATTTAAAAATATTCGCGTAATCATAAAAAATTTCCAAGCGTCTTTAATTAAAAATTACTTTTAATAATCAAAAATTAAAACATTCATGTACTTGATGAAACATAGGAGCTTTAATGTGGATGAAAAGAAGTCGTAGATTATAATTATTAATTTTATTGATTTCAAAAATGTTCAGAATATGTTTATTTACGGAAATCTAGGTTCTGAAACTGTAGATCGTTTGTCAAAGATGATGCTCTGAAACATAAAAAATTTGCAAAATAAAATAGATAAATTCCTAACTTCATCCCCAGCAGAAATACATCCTCCTCCACTTGTTATTCTGTTGGATTTTATTTCTCTTGAACTTTAGCTTCGAGTGAATAAAACTTTCTTTCAATAAATTCAGTTTTATTCAAAATTGAAAAATCACTGAAGGTTTTAAAAGTAATTGAAAAGTCAAAGGATAACAGGAAGTTACCATGAACAATTAACTTCATAAATGTCCATAATAGTAGCAGTGGAAACTTCGTGAATATGTTCCTTGTGACCTAAAAAATTCAGGACTGTTCACCAATTATTTCACAACAATTTTATTTCTTCACAGATACAATTTGTTTGAAATTCTGGCATTTTTTGAAATAATTAGGATACATAACTTTTAATTTTTGTTTATGGTGGATGGTTACTCACTGTTTCCAAATCTGCGAAACGAAATATCAAAAAGTTGAAATTGAGGATTGAGTAAAAAAATTATTATATTCATTTTTTCATCTGATTGTTTGCATTCATTTTTGAAATTAATTCTGGCAGATTCGTGAAAAATTGAAAAAGAAGTATTTGTTTTTACTCTAACCTAATATGTCTTGGAATAAAAATTAGTAAACAAATTCTAAAATATTATCAATTTGTGGAAAATTTTTCTCAACATATGACATTAGGATATGGTGATAATCAAATGTACCAGTTCTCAAATTTAAAAATTTTTTTTCGATAGTTGAACTATATATTTTTCTATTTTCATTTCAGGTCTTTTAAATTTATCCCATTATACTGAACTAAATTTAAATAAATAATAATTAAAAACATATTATTAATGTTTAATTTTGATTTAAACTTGAGTACTTTCTTTTAACATAAAGGCACGTTTAAAAGCACATTTCAAAAGCACGTTTTAAAGTTATGTCCTAAAATATGAGTCTTACCGAATAGAAACCAAACTTTGGGGAGAAACTTTTAAACATAATTAAGCAACTCTAAAACAAAAGTATGGGTCTCCGTTAATAATTTGTAGATTTCTAAGGACCTGACTTCCCCTGCTTCCTCCACATTTCCCCTAATTTCCCCTTTCGTATCTTCCCTCATTCCACATAATTTAATCTCGCTTCCCCTTATCCTATCACATCATTTCACTTCCCCACACTTCCCCTTCCCTCATTTTCCCCCAATTTTCCACCTTTCCTCCCCTAATCTCACCTTACCTGACTTTATTCCCCTCAACCCTTTCCCCTCTCTCCACCTAATTAGAGTCCTCTTATATTCCCTACTTTCCTTCCCCTCAATTTCAATTACTCTAATTACTGGTCCTTCCCTAATTTCCCCTTACTTCCTATACTGCCCATCCCTTCATTTTCCCTTATTTAACCTACCATATTTGCCCTTATTCCCCTATTCCCCACTTTATTTTCCCTCGCTCCCCCTGATTTCCCTCCTAATATTTCTTCTATTTACCCTTCCCTTATTTTCCCTCACTCTTCCTCATTCTCTTTCCCTCACGTCCCCTTAACTTATCACATCATTTCACATCCTTTCACTTCCCCTACTTCCCGTTCCCTTATTTTTCCTCACTTTTCGACCTAACTTTCCTAATTTCACCTTACCTTAGTTGATTCTCATCACCTATTCCCCCTCTCTTCACCTAATTCCCCTCCAATTATTTTCCCTACTTCCCTTCCCCTCATTTTACATTACTTCCACTACTGATCCTTCCCTCATTCTCCCTTACCTCCTCTACTACTCATCCCTTAATTTTCTTTTTTTTTTAACCTCCCATTTTCCCCCCGAATTTCCCTATTTTCCCTCACGCATTTCCTCTACGTTCTCTTCCCTCATGTCCCCTCACTTTCTTTAGTCACCCTCCTTTAATTTCCCCTGACTGCTTTCCTTCCTCTATTTTCCCTCCTTTCTCTGATTTCCCTCCCAATATATTCCTTTAATTCACCCTTCCCTTATTTACCCTTACTTTTCCTAATTCCCTTCCCCTATGTTCCCCACTTTTCCCCTAATTATCCCTGATTTTCCCTCACTTCCTGTACTCTCCCTACCTTCATTTCTGCTATTTTCTCTCAATTCTCCTACTTCTCTTCCCTTTTATTTTCCTCACTTTACTTACATTAACTTCCTTTATTCACCTTCACTTAGTTTACTGCCTACCTCACTTCTCCTCATCCTTCCACATCATTTTACTTCCCTTTACTTGTCTACTTCCCCTCCCTTTATTTTCCCTCACTTTTCCACTTAGTCTCCACCAATTTCACCTTACCTGAGTTGTATCTCCTCACGCATTCACCCTCTCTTCCCCTAATTCTCCTCCCATTATTTTCCTTACTTCCCTTCCCCTCATGTTCCCTTACTTTCACTACTGATCCTTTCCTAATTTGCCCTTACATCCTCTACTGCCCATCTCTTCATTTTCTTTTACTTAACCTTCCCTATTTTGCCTTGATTCCCCTATTTTCCTTCTTTCATTTCCCCTACGTTCTTCCCCCTAACTTCATCTCAATTTCTTTATTTACCCTCCCTTTGCTTTCCATGTCTACTTACGTTTCTCTATTTTCCGTCACTTCTCCTCATTTCCATCCATATATTTCTTCTGTTTGCCCTTCCCTTATTTTCCCTAACTTTCTCTAATTCTCTCCCCCTATGTTTCCTAATTCTCCCCTAATCATCCCTGATTTTCTCTCACATCCTGCACTTTCCCTACCCTCATTTCCCATATTTTCCCTTAATTCTCCTACTTCTCTTCACCTTTATTTTCCTTGCTTTACTTACTCACCCTTCCTTTATTTTTCTCCAATTTTTCCCACTTTCACGCTCATATCCCCTCATATCCCCTCATTTCCCTATACCCTGTCACATCATTTCACTTTCCTGCAGTTCCCATACTTCCCGTTCCCGTATTTTTCCTCTTCTCTTAACTTGATCTCCCTTAATTTCACCTTACCTGAGTTTATTCTCTTCACCCATTCCCCCTCTCTTCCCCTCATTCACCTCGTTCCCCTCATATTATTTCCCAACTTCCCTTCCCTTCCCCTCACTTTACAATACTTCTACTACTGATCCTTCCCTGATTTCCCCTTACCCCCTCTATTGCTCATCCCTTAATTTTCCCTTATTTAACCTCCCATTTTTTCCCTCATTCCCCTATTTTCCCTCCCACATTTCCTCCACGTTCTCTCGCCTCATGTCCCCTCAATTTCTTTAGTTACCCTTCCTTAATATCCCCTGACTGCTTACCTTCCCCTATTTTCCCTCCTTTCCTGATTTCCCTCCCAATATATTTTTTCTATTCACCCTTCCCTTATTTACCCTCACTTCCCCCAATTCCCTTCTCCTATGTTCCTTACTTCTCCCCTAATTGTTTCTGATTTTCCCTCACTTTCTGTACGTTCACTACCCTCATTTCTGCTATTTTCTCTCAATTCTACCACTTCTCTTCCCCTCTATTTCTCCCCACTTCACATACTGAACCTTCCTTTATTTACCCTTAATTGTTTTACTCCCACCTCCATTTCCCCAAGTTCCCTTTCCTCATTTCCTATTACTTTCACTCCCCTTATTTTGCCTCACTTTCCCTAATTCTCCTCCCTCATTTTCCCTATTTTTCCTACTTACGCTTTATTTATTTCCTTCCATTTCTCCTAATTCTTCTCCACGTATTTTCCCTACTACCCTTCCCGTTATTTTCCCTACTACCTCTCATCTCATTTTCCCTACTTTCTCTGCACTCTCCACTCGTTTCTCCTATTCTTTCCCCTAATTTTTTCTGACTTCTCCTCACTCCTCGTACTTCCCCACCCATAATTTTCCCCACTTTCCGACCGCATAAGTGTTTCTGCCCAGGGCTACAAAACCTTAAAATAGAGAATTTCTTTATCTGGAAAACTAAACAATTGGGTGGGGGGGGGCACTGGGGATAGAGCACTAATTTTGTTTAAAAGTACCTAGAGGTCAGAAATATTAAACGAATTAAATAATTTTTTTTACAAATGTTACTAATTTAATTCCGAAGAGACACGCATTGCCTACATTTTAAAATTAATGTTTTTAAATTAAAAAACTTATGAAAACTTACCCAAAAACCCTGAACATTGAACTCGAGACTCACATTTCTGAAAGCAACTAACCCAAATCTCAACCAGTGAACCCTGCACCCATATATCCTTAACATATAAACCCTAAGCCCACTAACCCTAAACCCATAAACCTTAGACCCATAAACCATAATCCCATCAACCCTAAACCCACTAACCCTAAATCAACAAATTTCAACCCATAAAGTCTAGACCCATTAACCGTGAACCCATAAACCATTAAACCACTAACCCTGCAAATCTCAACCCATAAGCACTAAGCCCATAAACCCTTAAACCAATGTTGAAACCATTTATATTTAAACTTTCATAATGCATCAGCCGCTTTGACTAACAGATTTTTAATTTTTTTAAATTTACTTTATTATTGGTAAGTTTAGGATTTATGGGTTGATATTTGTGGGTTTGGGGTTTATGGGGTGGGATTTATGGGTTTAGGGTTTAGGGTTTATAGGTTGGCATTTGTGGGTTTAGAGTTTATGGGCTTAGGTTTTATGGGCGAACGGTTTGTGGGTTGATGGGTTGGAATATATGGGTTTAGGGTTTATGGGTTGGGATTTGTGGTGTAGGGTTAGTTAATTTCAGGAATGTGAAAATTCGTTTTGAACATTCCATAACCAGTGTGGGGGCGGGAAGGGGGGCCGATAACAAGAAATAAAACAACATTTAACTGAAGATTTAACGAATTTTTCTTTCTTGATCAACAATTACATTCTTTTTTAAATACAGACTCAAACTATAATACAATCTCATCATTGTTGCATAGAAGCAAAAAAAGTTCTGAAGAAAGTTTCGATTATATTCCAATTTTTCTAACAATCAATGAACGTTTATCACAAGATAATAATTATGACAGTTTTTATCAAGTCGATCTAATAAAAAATTAATTCAAAGTCAACATAATGAAACGGAAGCGGAACTAAGGTATACATTAAAAAGCGTTTAATGCCATAACCAACACACTGGTTATTAAATGATTGACCTGTAGGAAAGTATATTTGATCGTTAATCATGTTTGTATAGCATTCAACAGGCGGACAAATTATGGTACACAAGGGAGAAGATATCAGCCTCGTGGCGATAATATCGTTTAAGGCTGTGGTAGATGCGGTTATCCGTTTCAAAGGGACAAAGTGCTTCTCATGCAAAAGCAACGACAAAAGAAAACTGTTTTTATTCCAAGTGTCGAGAGATCTTCTTTGGCCTGTAGAAAGGGAGATTTTCTGAATCGTGCATGTGCAGGTTTTTTTTTTAAATTACACGAACCCTATTTTCTCATTCGTGTCTATTCCCAACGCGTTCACCCACGAGGGCAGTAGATAGCCCCGATAAAAGTGAGCCGCGGCAATTCTTTGAAACCATTTCAAAGTGGTACGACGCCTTTCATCTATAACGACTTCCCTTGTTATGTACGAGCTTCTCGTTAAACGCCTGGGGAAGACTCCCCTGCCCTTCTTTTTCACCCCCTTTCACTTTTACTGTCTCTCTCGAACTTTCTCTTTACATCCGTATTTGGTTGTTTCTCTCCGAAGCACAGTGGAGAAAAACACCTTTTTGCGACAAAAATCGACTGATAGTACAGTTCTTAACGGATTTTGAAACTTCGTACCTGAAGTGGTTGGTACATCCTACCCCAAGTGGTCGGCACTTCTTACCCTACATCACAGGGAAACATTACCTTTAGACATGGAGATAATGAAGACATTCGCTTGTTGCACTGTAGCATTGACACTATCACGGGTGATTTTTGAGTGATTTCTTTGAAAGAAATGGAAGGATTTTTTTGGTCATTTGTTCGTGTGTTGGTTAAACTTTTATTTCAAAAATGAAGAAAAGTGTTCATACATTTTTCCGACGTTTCGACACGGCTTTGTGACTTTCTCAAGGCTGCGAAATACATAATAGTTTTTGTTGTATGTTGAGAAAAAAAAAATTTTTTTAAAGTGAGAGTTTGATCTAAAATATAGCTAAATATTGAAACACCTGTTGATGTAGAGTATAGATATTTTTGGTAAAGTAAAATTGCAGAAGTATAAACCGTCATTGTTGATGAAAAGTCAAAATAAAGTCAGAAGTTTGAAATTTTTTGTTTATAACCTCATGCGCAAAAGAAGCGGATGTTAAAATACTTGACGTTCTACATTTTATCTGAAACAAACAGACAAAAAACTTTTCAAATAGTAAATTTGTTCTCGATGGACATAACCAAAACAGATGATTCGTAAAAACATAAGCTAAGGTTAGGACATAGAATATGTATAAATTAGACAGAAACAACAACTTTCCGGTAAGATTTGAAGAAAAGACCATAGTACATCTTTTGAGCGTGGAAAGGAGGTTACAATTCAAAAAAGGAAAAGCATTAATTTGAAATCCACTGGTATTAATTAATAATATGCCATCTTCCAGATTGTAATTTATCACAAATTTCAACATATTTTTTAATAAAACTTGATTCGAGAAATTTTCGTTTGTCCTTGTCTTTTTTATTGATGAAACAATTTTATAATTTTTGGCTGTTTTTAAAATAAACATTAATGTTAGACTTTTTAATCGAACGACTTTCAGATAATCCTTGAAAATATGGAATAGTCAAGACTTTATCATTTGCATCATGATTATCTGAGTACTTTTTTTTCCTAATGTTGTTAAAACAGGTATGAATTTCATGAACTCTTTCTTTTATAACAATGCTGATGAGTGGTAGATGATAGTAATTTAAGTGTAAAGTTTCTTTAATAAAATTTGAATTTTCACTACATAACTTTGCATGACTTAGTTTAATACACCTGTTAACTACGTTTTTAATTAAACCAATTTTTTGCGAAACGGGTGATGAGAATTGTAATTAAGATATTGGTCTGACGTCGGTTTTTTTAACCAATCAGTGAATTAACATTTGTTTCCAGTTCTTATGATAGACAAATCTGAAAAATTTTAAATATTGTTTTTCTCAATTTCAAAGGTGAACTGAATAGATTTTTCAATACTATTGAAAATTTTAACAAAATCATTAATTTCATTAGTCGGGATTGAAGTAAAAACATCATCGACATACCGTTTATAAAAAATCGGTGTAAAATGTAATTTGGAAGAAATAGCTGCTTTTATCAATTACTCAAACAATTTTTATTCAAAAATGCATAATTTCACCATTTTTTTATGAATAATCTCAATTCTCGTTTGAGGAGTAATAGTTCCTATTACTGTGAAAAATATGACAGCAAGGAGGTTCTGACAAGACGGTTCCAGTTGCTTTGGCAAAAAAATTAAGTCTATTCATTAAACAATTGTGAAAATTTTCTGCATTTGTTTGCGAAAATTGTTTATACGATCAAAAATTCTTGTCATAGTGAAAAATATGGCCGTAAGGAGTCTTCGGTAAATTCATGAATGAATGTAATTTTTGTTCAGAGAAATAATATTTTCTATCACTTTGAAAAATATGACTGCAAGATATAGCATACAGCAAAAAATATCGTATTAAGTAGTCTTTGGTAAAACATTTCAAATCTATTCCTATTCATGAAAAAATGGTCAAAGTATGCATTCTTTCATATAAATTGTTTATATAATTCAGTTTTTGTAATTGTGAAAAATATGAAAAATTGATTTTATCAACAGAAAATCCACCTCTTCATTGGAAAGTTGAAGAAGTAAAATATTTTTTTTTTCTGTTCAAGAAGAATTTTCTTAACTGCAAATTTAACTGTTTGCTTTTTGGTTTAAAATTGATTCTTTTGAGTTGAAAATTCCACTACTCATCTGAAAGTTCGTTTATTCTGTTGGAAATCAACCCGTTTTCAATGAAAAACTATTTTTCTGGTAAAAAAATTAATTTTTTGAACTAAAAATGGAACAAATTCGTAGAAAATTGATATCGTTTGTTGTGAATTCGTATTTTTGTTAGAAAAAGAGTTATCTTGATTGAAAATATAACTGCTTGGTTCAAAGTTGAACTCCTTTTTTGAAACCTTATTTTATCAGTTGAAGATCTATCTTTTTGGTTAAAAATTGAACTATTTTTGGTGAAAAATTAATTTTTTTAATTTAAAATTTACCTATTCTAATCGTGGTTCAAATCTTATTGGATTTAGTTAAAATTTGAACAATTTGGTTGAAAATATAATGTAATTTTGTTGTAAATTTATGTTTTTTCAAGTATTTGGCTTATGAATTCAACTTTTTTTTCATTATGTTTTTGGGCCAAAATATCTGTTACAATTTGTTTAAAAAAATTATTTTTCTTGACTGAAAACTCTTTCCTAGTTGGAAATTCGACTCTTTCGTGGATTTGTCCTTTTAGATTAAAAATTCATCTTTCATGGATTCAAAATTCACCTCTTATAGTAAAAAAATTTTTAGTAGAAGATTTATATTTTATGGATGAAAACTCAAATACTTAGTTGAAAGATGAACTCCTTTGTTAAAAATTGTATTCATAAGTTGAAGATTCTTTGGTTCAAATTTGAACTCTTTTATTGGATTTTTTGTAATTGAACATCAATTATTTTACTGTCAATTTAACTGTACAATTTCTGTTTGGAAATTGACCGTTTTTAGTTCAAAATTCAAGTATTTGGCCTGAAAATTCTTTGTTGGTTTACATATTCATTTTTTAAAATAAAAATTTGATCTATTTTGGTTGAACATGCAAGGTTTCGTTAAAAAATTAATCTGGTTTTGTTAAGGATTGAACAGTTTATTAAAAATTCATCCTTTTTGATTGAATTCAACAATATTCAATTCAAAACTAAAATATTTTTTGGTTGAAATATCAACTATTACATTTTTCCTTCAGAATTTACGTTTTTTGTGAAATTCGACTGTTCTTCATTAATAATTCAAATCTTTTTTTTTTTTTAACCAACGTTGAGAATTTATCTTTCTTTATTGAAAAATCAACTACTTGGTCGAAATTTGGACTTCTTTCTTAAAAATTTATTTTTACGTTAAAGATTTGCAATTTTGTGAAAAATGTTATTATTTAGTCAAAATTTAACTATTTTGTGGAAAAGATATTATTTTGTTGGAAATTCAACGGTTTTATTGAACCTTCATCCTTTTGCGTGAAAAATCCAACTACTTGGTTGTCAATGCATCTTTCCGTTTTGCTGAAATTCGCCTCCTCAGATTAAAAACTAATCTCGTTTGGCAAAATTTTTCCTGAAAAATTCTTCAATATCTTACCTATACATTAATTTTATAAAAACGAACCAATTTCCCTATTTTCATAAAAACCACCCTATTTCGCCTGTTTTGAAGGTGGTGATAAACTTCTCCCAAAATACACATGTTTTTCATCATCTGCTGACAATGACGTTTCTACTTTTTCTCACTTTAAGTGGTCGAAATTTGTGTGATTGATCGTAGGGTAAACCAATCCCTTGCCTTCACCAACTACCCTTTTAATGGATCAACAAACTGACAAGAATTGAAAGGCTGAGTGGAATATTTACTAACCACAATTTGAAACATCTTAATCTAAAAGAGGTTTACTTATCTGCAAAAAAAAAAATAAAAATTACCATAAAAATGAAAAAAGACAAGTTCATCGCTTGAGGTATGCTTTCAGAAAAAGGTCAACAACCTTCTTGAAAAACAAGAAAAAATCAAAAACTGAATGAACGTGATTTGCCTCATTTCATTGCCTTCGCTTTAGCGTACATTCTGCAGCTTGAAGATGATACGAGAAATCCCCCTTTTGTTCCACTATTTCAGTAAGACCTGCAATCTTCCTCTCAAAGGTTTTCATTCTGAAACGACAATTTTATTTCAAATTATTCTGCGTTCGAACTTTTTCAAATGCTCTGATCAAAATTTCTTCTTCCTGCACTACAAATATCCAAATTTTTCCTAAGCTAAAATATGTTTGATATAATTTGATTGAAAATAATTTAATACTTTTCAATTTGTTTTCTGTATCCACAATTTGAAAAAATTTTCTTTACATTTCTATCAAACGCTTTTAAACGAAAGTCAATCAAAATAAGTTTTCACCTTTATCGTAATCCTATGTCTCGAAATCTCGAAAATGTTCACGAAACTATACATTGTAAAATCTTATACTTTTTCAATCAACAGCTTTTTAATGAAAGTCTATCACATCGTATCAGCGCTAGATATGTATCAAATATTGTCACTCAAACACTATCAAATCTTATCTAATGAGAAAATTTTTATAGAAAAATAAAAGATTTCTCAATGGATAAAATTTGATAGAAATTTCCGAGATTCTGATATGTAGGACTTGATAAAAGTTTGGAGTGGATAAGAGTTTATGGATTTTCAATGAGGCGCTGTTGACAGAAAAGTTTAATATTTCTCGACAGATGGAGTTGGATATAGGCTTGCAAGATTCTAGAACGAAGGATTTGTTACAAATCATGTTTCAATTAGGTTTCATAGATGTTTAATTAGAGACTAAATAGTTTTTTATTCAAATTCTATCAAATCTAATTGATACAGGACTTGTATCAAATCCTACGTTCTACAATTTATATAATTATTGATATAAAAATATAATCTATCTTAGGGATAGAATTTAATAGAAATATCAAAGATTCTGAAAAATAGAATTTAGTACAACATTTTTGCCCTCACAATTTTCTAAAAGTTAGGTAAATTTTGTTAGTAGAAAAGTAAGTGATCTCTGTAGGAATAGATTTTGATAGAAATTTCCGAAATTTTAGAAGATATGATTTGATATAAGTTAGATACGATATTATTATATGGATACTATTTGGTGTAAGATTTCTCGATGGCTAGATTTTGATAAAAATTTCCGAAACTTTTCAAGATAGTATTTGATAAAGGATTGGTTCTGTTAAAATTTGATAGAGTTCGAATGAGATTCTGTTGATGGAAAAGTAGAAGATTTCTATACAAATACAATTTGATGAAATTTCCGAAATTTTAAAAGATAGGATTTGATATGAGTTCTGTATGAAAAAGATTTCATAAACCTTTAATGAGAATCTGCTTATAGAATAGTCCAAGATTTCTCGATGGATCGGTTTTGATCAAAAATTTCGAAACTTTATGTGAGAGGATTTGATGAAAATTTTGCGACTAAAGTATTTGATAAAATTTAATGAGAAGCTGTTAACTGAAAAGTATGCGATTCCTCAACAAATAGAATTTGATAGAAATAGCCAAGATTCTGGAACATAGGATTTGATACAAGATTGGTGTCGTTAAGATTTGATATGGTTTTAGTAATATGCTGTTGGTAGAAAAGTATAAGATTTCCGTACAAATAGAATTTGACGAAATTTCCAAAATTTTAGAAGATAATATTTGATATAAGTTCTCACAGGAATCGTCTGAGGTCTTTAGGATTGTCTTGACTGACGAAAAATTCTAAGTAGGCTGTTCTATTGCTTTTGAACCGTAGAAGCCGAAGATGAAGGTCCCAAAATTGTAGCTGCTCCCCTTTCTAAGATATAGTCGCAAGATGTTATTTTTTATTAAAAATGATACATCAAAATGAGAAAGTAAAGTTAACTATGTAATTTTGTCACAAATAGTCAACATTTTTATTACAATTGTATATTAGAGTGTTTTATAAATGAAACGAGGAGAATTCTTCAACAGCATTTTTCAGTCCTTGTGGGTAAGAGGAATCACTGATCAAATTTATTTTTATTTTCTCCCAAAATCGTAAAAATTCTCTGTGTACCTATTCTCCAGCTTGTTTTGAACATAGTCCTTAACCTTGTGAATGTTCGAAAAATTTTAAACAATCTTTAAGAAGCTCAAATAAAACATGTAGCTTCGATCTGATCGAGATATCTGTTGCCATAACCACCTTTGCTAGTTCTTCAAGCGAATTGTCTAGGTGATTAATATTGTCAATTTTTTTTGTAGAAAAGGAGAAATCAACTATGTCGTTCATTGCCTCAAATACACATACGTGAGGTATCAAAACAAACTGACCTACATCTTTGAAAACATTAGGATCCAGTAATTCATCGAATTATTTCAGCAATTTTCTGCATGCATTTCCTTTAAATATTTCACCATGATAATTTTTGGATACTACTTTCAGTTTCAGAGGCCAGTATATTGCTATTTCTCGACCAAGTAACGGTACTAGACCGTCCCAAAAAAGGCGACTGACAAACACTTTCAGAATATGTAGCTCGGGTATGATGCATCTTTCTAGTACACATATATTATCATTCTTTACAAACAGTGGCTCATTTATTGTACTGTGACAGTCTTTTGAGAATTAAGTTTTACAATCGAAAGAAACATACTTCTGATTACCTTATTCCGCATCTCCGTATGTTTTCAATTTGATATATTTGTTTTTATCAGTATTATAGATTGGTTCTTTATTATCTCTCATGTCTGAAAAACTAATAAAACAGTAAGGACAAGGAAATGTCGCTGCCGCTGTTTGCTGACCATTTACCATTAATAAAGCTTTGAAATCTGTGGTAAATTTAAATAAAATATCATTCATTTTTATCAAATCAAAGAGAATTTTGATATTTGCATATGATTCTTTTATCTCTGGCCCCATACAAACCATTTTTTTACACTAGTCCAGTTGTTTGTGGTGTTTGTTTTGCTATAAACTACTGTTTACTTTTTTCCTATGGAGGATCTATTGACACATCAGCTATCACAGACATGAACATTTGAAAAAAGCCTTGCTTACCATCAGCCATAATTTCAATACGGTAATCGCCGATAATATTTTGCTTTTCTACTACATGATTCAATAATTCTTCAGTATTTGCAAAAACAAAAGACAATTTCTTTTTATCATTATTGTGTCCAGTCTCAAATTCTAAACCCTCGCTTTGATACATATCTTCCAACAACTTCGATCGTATCATTATTAATGCTGATAGTTTATAATATAGCAGTTTATAAAATAGTTTATAATATAGAAAAAAGATCGATAGATATTATATAACACATGTCCTTTGGCAATCACGTACATTTGTCTATTTTCTAAAGAATATTCATTAAATATATTATTATGTAATACCAATGATTACTATTAGTGTCGAAACTACATAGTAAACTTCATTCTCCCATTTTAATGCATCATTCTTGATAAAAATAATGAAAAATGACATTTAAATGAAAATCTGTTAATGAAAAAGTATAAGATTTTTCGAAGGAAAAGATACAATTCCTCAACAGATAGAATCGCATAGAAATATCCATGGTTCTGGAATATAGAATTTGATACAAGATTGGTACCTTCAAAATTTGATAGATTTTTAGTCATAGGCTATTTGTGGAGAAGTATGAAATTTCTGTAAGAATAGAATTTAATACAAATTTCCTAAAATTCCGAAGATGAACTTTGACGTAACTTTTTCCAGGAAAAGATTTGATAGAGTTCAAATAAAAAGTTGTTAAGAGAAAAGTATACGATTCGTCAACGGATAGAATTTGATAGAAATTTCAAAGATTCTGGAACATAGGATTTAATACAAGATTGATATTATTAGGATTTGATAAGCTTTAATGAGATTCTGTTGGTAGAACAGTATAAGACTTCTGTATGAATTGAATATTGATAGAAATTTTCGGCATTTCGAAACATATGATTTGATACGAACATTGTGCCGATAATATTTAATAGAGCTTTAATGAGAAGCTGTTGATAGAAAAGTATAAGATTTCTCGATGAATACAATTCAATAGAAATTCTCGAGATACTGATCCGTATGATTTGATAAAAGTCTGGAGTGGATGAGAGTTGATGGATTTTTAATAAGTTGGTAGAAAATTGATTGAATTTGTTGATAGAAAAGTATAAGATTTCTCAACAGACAGCATTTTTCACAAAAATCCTGGACTTCTAAAAACAAAATTTGATACCAGTTTCAACCTAAAAAGATTTTATAACATTTTAAAGAAAATATGATAGAAATGTACAAGATTTTTCGAATGATAGAATTTGATAGAAAGCTCTATAAAATTTTCTGATAAAATCTTATGTAAAATTCACTTCTTGATAGATTCTGATTGATTTTTTCCTTAATGTACAGAATTTGATTCAATTTCATCTTTTCTCTGGATAGAGAGTCTATCAAATTCTATAATTTTTTATTATTTTTCCAGTAGGGATTTTTCTAGGGAAAGCTCGTTATTAAAAAGCAAAAAAATTAAAGTTCCGCGCATATGGATAGGTATAGTTACTTTCTCGAGAGGCTTCGCGTACTTGAAAAGTTAATTATACATGCCTCGAGTTTGGATATTACTCGAACGGTAATTCTCTGTCTGTACGAAGATACTTGAGCTGATTCGCGATGCCGAAGTTTTTTCACGAGTTCTCATCTCTGTAATTGGCTTCCTTATAATTTACTGAGAGAGTCATCTTTCAAGTAATAATGAAAATTGAAATTAAGGCGGGTTTTTCAAGTCGTGAACCATCAGAGATTCGTCCCCTTTTTTGTATTATTATATTTTGAAAGTACACGCAAGAAAATGGATGTTTAAACGTAACATCTAGATGTCCAGGGTTGACATATTTTATGTTTAACTATAGGACAGCAATCTTGATGTTCAAAGTTAGTATCTGTAGATATTAAAAAGTGAGATGTTACTCTGTTACATCCAAAATGTTCAACTGAAATATCCGAAATATTATATGTATGCATGCTTACATGGTTATATCAAATAACGGCTTCAAATATTTGAGAAGTTTTCTTATTTCTATTTTTTCCGTCGTGTAGACAGAAGAAAGTCGTTATCCAATTGTGATTAAGGATAGCTCATTTTTGATTCTTTGAAAATGTTAAAAAATTGTAATATTCCATAAGTGTAATATCGAAAATATATATATGCATGTTAGGCGGTACAATCTTAACCTTCAAACATCTACATTTGAACATTCATTTTTCTCCGTGTAAGATACAATTTTTTAAGATTTTACACAAAAATATTTTATTTCCTAGAGCAATAAACATAGGTTGCACAGAGTGTACAGCGTTGAGCTTCTTCCAGAATTGACACTCTTTCTGCTATCACATTCTTTTCGCCTTTTTTAAAAATTCTTCCTTTCAACCATATTTTCAGAAAAATTCGCCTTTTTCTTATTTTTTTTTGCTCAACTGCGAACTGGTTTATCAGAACTCAATGTGGAAATGAAACTATTTTCGGTTGAAAGTAAGTACTTTTTAATGAAAAAAATCAATTATTTGTTTGAAAATTAATTTTTTTGTTAGAAATTTTTTTTTTAGTCAATTTACTTTCATGCATTCAGCATTCAACTATTTTGATTGACAATTAAACTATTATGTTAAAATTTCATCTTTTTCACATCAAAATTGAACAGTTTTATTTAAAAATGCACTGTTTTGTTGAGAATTTATCCTTTTTTGTAGAAGTAATCTTTTTTGGTTCAACTCTTTTGCTTAAAGTATTTTCTTGAAATTTCGTTCCTCTTTATTGAATATTCGTCTTTTTTGGGGAAAAATTCATCTTAATTGGTTGAAAATTAACTTCTTTTTTGAAAATTTATCTTTTCGGATTTAAAAGTGTACAGTTCTATTTTTGGTTAAAAATTCATCTTTGTAATTAAACTTTTCTATTATTTTAGGCATATCTTTTTCGTGGATCTAGCATTCAACTATTTTGATTGAAAATTTAACTATTATGTTGAAAATGCATTGTTTTGTTGAAAATTCATCTTTTTTGGTAGAACACATCTTTTTTGGTTCATAAAATTAACTTTTTTGCTGAAAGCTTTTCTTTGCGAATTTTCAAGTCTAAAATTACATATTTGTTAAAAAATTAATGTTTCCGAAAAAACAAAATTTTCTTTTTAGAAAATTTAAACATTCAGTTGATAATCTAACAATTTTTTGTAAAGGCCGTACATTTATTTTTCAACTGAATATTTAACTATACCACTTATGGTTCAAAATTGAGTTTTTTGTTGTTGAAAATTTTACTATTTGTTTTGAAAAATGATGTATTTTCTTTAAAAGTCGTTATTCTTCATTGAAAATTCGTCTTTTTTGGTAAAAAAAGTAATCTCACTTGGTTGAAAATTACCTTCTCTTTTGTAAATTTATCTTTTCGATTTAATAATTTAATTGTTTTGTACCAAACTTTCTTTTTGTCTGAAAAATTCAACTATTTTCTTTGAAAATGCACTATTTGTCGAAAATTCATCTTTTTTGGTTCAAAAAATTAACTTTTTTGCTGAAAGTTTATATTTTCGGATATAAAAGTGTAAAATTCTATTTTTGGTTGAAAATTCATCTTTGTAATTAAACTTTTTTAATATTTCAGACAATTTCTTTTTCATGGATTCAGCATTCAACTATTTTAATTGAAAATTCAACTATTATATGGAAAATTTATCTTTATGGCATGAAAATTCAACTATTTTGTTTGAAAATGCAGTGTTTTGTTGAAAATTAATCTTTTTTGGTAGAAGTCTTCTTTTTTAGTTCAAAAAAATAACTTTGTTGTTGAAAGTTTGCATTTTCTGATTTTAAAGTCTACAGAGAATCTAAAACATTCATGTTTTTGATCAAACAAAATCTTATTTTTAGAAAATTTAAATATTCAATTGAAATTTTACCAATTTTGTTCAAATTTCATAAATTTATGTTTTTACTGAATATTTAGCTATTACATTTTTGGTTCTAAATTGATTTTTTTTAGTTGAAAATTTTACTATTTGGTTGAAAATTCATGTATTTTCTTGAAAAGTCGTTCTTCTTCATTGAAAATGCGTCTGTTTCGGTAAAAAAGTCATCTTACTTGTTTGAAAAATAACTTCGTTTTTGAAAATTTATATTTTCGGATATAAAAGTGTACAATTCTATTCTTGGTTAAGAATTCATATTTGTAATTAAAATTTTTTATTATTTCATGAATCTATTTTTCACGGATTTAGCATTCAACTATTTTGATTGAAAATTTAACTATTTGGTTAAAAAAATTAACTTCTTTCTAAAAGTTTATCTTTTTGGATTTCAAAGTCTACAGTTATATATATTTGTTATAATTCCTGTTTTTGATAATAAAATAATTTATTTTTATAAAATTTAAATATTTAGTTGAAAATTTAACAATTTTTTTTGAACGCCATAAATTTATTTTTTAATAAAAGATTTATCTATTCCATTTTTGGCTGAAGATTAATTTTTTTTCAGTTTGAATTTGTACTATTTGGTTAAAATTCATATATTTTCTTGAAAAGTCATTCTTCATGGAAAATTCGTCTTTTCTGGTCAAAAAAGTCATCTTACTTGGTTGAAAATTAACTTCTTCTTTGAAAATTTATCTTTTTAGATTTAAAATTGTACAGCTCTATTTTTAGATAAAAATTCATCTTTGTAATTAAGCTTTTTCATCATTTGGTTTATAATTTAATTACGTTGTTAAAAAATCAACAGTCATTTTTTTAAAAGGTCATCACCTTTAGTTTTGGTTAAAAGTGAACGATTTGGTTGCAAATAAAATTTTTACTTGAAAATTCATATTCTTGGGATCCAAATACAACTTTGTGGTAAAAAAATCAGCTTTTGACTTGAAAATTCAACTATTTGGTTGAACATTCATTTTTTCGATTAAAAATTTAACTATTTTGTTGAAAATAAACTTTTTTTCAAACATTTATATGTTCGGCTTGAAAATTCAATTTTTTGTAGAAAATTTATTCTTTTGGCTTGAAAATTCAAGTACATGGTTAAAAATGAACTATTCTTTAAGAAATTCAATTCTATGGGATCAAAATTGAACTATTTGGTTGAAAATTAAATTTGTTGCTGAAAATTCATATTTATGGGTAGAAAAATCAACTGTTTTGTACAAAAAGGGTATTTTTTGCTTGTTAAAATTTGGTTGAAACTATACCTATTTTGGTCACCTAATTTTTTTGTTTCAAATTCGTTTTCTTTTGTTGAAAATTCAAATATTTTGGTCGAAGATTCAATTATTTGGTTGAAAATTTAATTATTTGGTTCAAAATAAAACTTTTTATTGAAAGTTAATATTTTTGTGTAGAAAATTCTTGTTTTTTTTTCTAGGAAATTAATTTTCATGGATTCAAGAATAAATATTTTGACTGGAACAATTATGTTGAAAATTCATTCTTTTGGAATGAAAATGAAACTTTTTTGGTTAAAAATTAACTGTTTCGTTTAAATTTTTTCATTGTTGGTAGAAAAGTTATCTTTCTTGGTTGAAAATTAATTTTTTCGTTGAAATTTCATCTTTTCGGATACAAAAGTCTACAGTTATATATATTTAGTTGAAAAAATATATTTTTTAAAACAAGTGTATTATTTTTTATAAATTTAAATATTTAGTTGAAAATTTAACAATTTGTTTGAAAGGCCATGATTTTTTTTTAACTGAAAATTTAGCCGTTCCATTTTTGGTAAAAAATTGATTTTTTTGTTAGTTGATAGTTCAATCATTTGGTTAAAAATATATGTATTTTCTTGAAAAGTCGTTTTCTTCAATTCAAAATCCACCTTCTTTAGAAAAAAAGTAATCGTCATTAGTTGACAATTAATTTCTTTGTTAAAAATGTATCTTTTTCTAAATTAAAAGTGTACAATTCTATTTGTGGTTGAAAATTCATCTTCGTAATTAAACATTTTTATTGTTTGGTTAAAAATTTAATCACCTTGTTAAAAATTCAACAATTTTGTTTAAGCATCATAGTTTTTATTTAAAAATTAAATTGTTTTCTTATAAGCTGGTCGCTTGGGTTGAAAATTCCACCATTGTGGTAAAAAATTAATTTTTTCAACTGAAAATGTAACAGTTTGATTGAAAATAACTTTTTTGTTTACAATTAATATTTTTGGTTCGATAGCTCAATTTTTTGTACAAAATTTGCCTTTTTGACTGAAAAATTCAACTATTTGGTTGAAAATCAACATTGTTTTTTCAAATTCCTCTTTTTGGATTGAAAATTCAAGTTTTTTGGCTGAAAGTAAAAAATTTGGTTGAAAATTAACTTTGTAGTTAAAATTCATGTTCTTGGGGTTAAAATTAAACTTTTGGGGTGAAAAATCAACTTTTTGCTTGGAAATTCAAATATTTGAATACAAATTAATGTTTTCAACTGAAAATTTATCTGTTTTGTTGAAAATTAACTTTTTCTCTAAAAATTCATATCTCTGGCTTGAGAAAATAACCTTTTTGTAGAAATTTGATCTTTCGGCTTGAAAATTCAACAACTTGGTTGCAAATTAACTTTTTTGTTTGAAATTCCATTTCATGAGTTAAAAATTCAAGTATTTTGTTGGAACTGTATTTTTTTATTGAAAATTTGATTGTTTTTGTGAAAAATTGAACAATTTGGTTAAAAATCAAATTTTTTGTTGTAAATTCATATTCTTGGGTTGAAAATTCAACTATTTTGGTGGAAAATTGAACTACTTGGTTAAAAATTTTGGTTTGATAATTCAACTGTTTCGTTGAAAATGCGTCTTTATTGTTTGTTACAATTTGATTAAAATTATAACTATTTGGTTACATTTCTTTTAATTTGTTCTTTTGGGGTTGGAAATTCAACTATTTTGTTGAAAATTTGTCTTTTTTGATTGAATTTAATGGGTTTTATAAAAATTAAAAGCTTTTTTTATACGAATATCAACTTTTACATTTCTTTCTGAGAATTAATATTTCTTGTTCGAATATGTGTTTCATTTCTTAACTCAAAATTGAAATGTTCAATTTTTAGTTGAAAATTCATCTTTTTTGTTAAAAATTCGTATCCTTCAGCAGAAAAATAATCTTCTTTGTTAAAATTTATCTTTGTGGTGAAAAACCAAACTATTTGCTCAAAGCGTGTCGAAGATTGTGACTAAAAATCTTCAAAATTTAAAGTGTTTCAAATCAAATTTTATATAGCACCCACATTCATTTCATGTAAAATAATGCATTTCCCTATTTTCGTCAAAAATCACCATATTTCCAATATTTTGAGAAAATGTTGGACTGTGAAGTTTGTTCTTTGATACGAAGAAGCCTTAAAAAGGTCTTTATAGCTTTTTAAAGCTTTTCCAAAGAACAGTGTTGATTACAAGTTCAAACATCAACTATTAAATTCTTCCTTGAAAATTCAAATATTTTGTTTAAAACTTATGTATTTTTTTTTAAATTCATCGTTTTAGTTGAAAATTCATATATTTGATCGAAAATCTATTTTCGAAAACGGGAAGGCTTAGGACGCTTTTTAAAGCTTTTTGAAGCCGTGCAGAAGAATGGTGGCTATTACAGAGGCTCTACTCGCATAGAAAAAAAAGTCTTTTCACCGAGGAGAAAAGAAGATCTCTGACCTGATTGACTTCAGGTTTACGAACGCAGCGATGAGATCTACACATCAGCTACCCTGAAGAACTTTCATAGACTTTTAGGTACCCTCTAGGCAACAGAAGTGCATCGAGACATAAAGCGTGTACCACTCTAGCACTTTTTCCTCGAGTTTTATTTGTCAACAGCCGCTCGATATAGGTTTCTTATCTACCTATTTTATTTGTACGACAATACTTCTTCCATCTTGTGCATTTCAGGTAACGCTAGAAACTATATGACCCGAGAATAGAGTTTGATGCTTCACTGGCAAGAGTAGAACTGAGTCTGAGAAAGTTTTGGCAGAGTGCAGAATTGTACGAACTTCGAGAATTTGGAAAATTGCTCTCTTCCTCCCCATCCCTAAAATCGTCAAATCTAAAGTTCACCTCCAGAGTTGATACGTGAAGTGAAGCTACAGTTATATACGTTCTCAGACATATTCTGTTAATATCATGGCCTCGTCTCTAATTAGAATAGCGATTACACGGAAAAAGCATTAATATTGACCTTTGTCAAAAGCTCTTTCTAGGTCAGCAAATGCACAAAAAACTTTTTTATCCACTTTCAAACTTCATTCTGTGATCTGTTTCAAGCCAAATGTCTGATCCACGCATGATCTTCCTGGCATAAATCCACGTTGGACTCCCACATCGTTTCTTGTTATTTTCATTACCCTATGAATAATTATTTTTGAATATAGTTTGGCTACGGTACTTAGTAAGCTGATGCCTCTTTCTTCTTCATCCTTGACCAAAGTTCACTTTTGTGACTAAGAGGTCACGATCCGTTTTACATTAAGAACCCCTCATAAGCATTGTATCTTTTACTGAATCTCCGAGACTTTTTCCCGCAGCAACAAAGTCAATTATACTATGGCTATCTCCTCTGCACCATGTGTACAAGTGGATCATTTTATGCCCAAACAAAGTACAGTCGATATTGGATTGAATTCCCCTGGATTTTATTCGTCCGAGAATCGATCCCGGGCCGCCAGTATAGGTGAGAGGTGCTTCTTGGGGATGTGCGGTGTTCACTCAGGTGTGATGAAACAAAGAAACAGGCATACAATCTACGTTTCACTGTATTTGTAATAAAGAAGCCCTTTTATAAGCATAAGCTGACCAATCTATCTCCGTTACCATTTGTTGTTTGATCACCCACATTTACATAGAATCCTTTTCGTACCGTGAGGTTTGAATCAAACCCACCCATTCATATCTCCTAGTAGAATAATTATTTTCCTATGATCTCAAGGACCACTCCTTTCACCATCAACTGGGGCGTAGCACGCTATGATAAATAATCTTCTGATTCTAACTTTACCCGACAACAATCTGATAGATACAAATTCATGCTTCCTGACATGTTGTCTTACTCTCTTATCCATAATCCAGTAGAATGGTTCTTTCCCTATGATCTCAAGTACCACTTCTTTCACCATCAACTGGGGCGTAGCATTGTTTCGAACATTCATTCTAACCGACAACAATCTTATAGATACAAATTCATGCCTCTTGACATGTTGTCTCACTCTCTCATTCATGATCCTAGTACAATGATTTTTTTTCGATGATCTCAAGTACAACTCCTTTCACCATCAACTGGGGCGTAGCACGCTATGATAAATAATCTTCTGATTCTAACCTTTATTCTGAACGATAACAATCTCATAGATATAAATTCATGCCTCTTTGCATGTTGTCTTACTTTCTTATTCATAATCCTTGTAGAATGATTCTTTCCCTATGATCTCAAGTACCAATCCTTTCAACATCAACTGGGGCGTAGTACGCTATGATAAATAATCTTCTGATTCTAACTCCAATCGACAACAATCTGATAGATACAAATTCATGCTCCTTGACTTGTTGTCTTACTCTCTTATTCATAATCACACCGACCTCTTGATTAATTTGTGGTTCACTATCTACTCCTGACCATACTTCGAGTCGGTTCATTAACTCCTTATTTTTTATTATCTTGATGTCGCATCTCTTTCCTTAAGGTCATTCACCCCTCAAGAATTCCAAACACCCAGTCTCCATTCAGCACCTAAAACTGTACTATTACCTTTACCTTTGCCGGACGCATGCCGTTCGTCAGCCAAAGTTTCAGTCCATTTCGAGGCTACTCTATTATTTTTATTAAACATTTCTTAAAGTGTACGCTGAACTACCAACTGGCTGCGTCAGTCTCACCAAACATCGGTCAGTGGAGGGGGAGTGTAGATCTATGAAAATGTTTCTTGTCTCAAGAAAATTTACGCGATTGAATAAACTTGATTTTCTTTGTTTAAGTACATTTTCTTGGGCCATGGCCAAATTTTCATGGATCATGAAAATAATCTATCGTTCGTATTCGTACCGATATTTTCTTGATTTAATGCTAATCTTTTCCTCATGTACTGCTTGCAGTTTTGAGATAAATTTTATTTCTGTGTACCGTTCGAAAAATTTTCATTCATTTTCTCGTTTCATTGACAAAGCGAAATATTTCCTTGAAATATGCAGCCATTCACTTTATACAAATATATACCAAGTTTCTAAAGTGTTACTTCATAGACCTGGCTCTCTTTCTTTAATTCCACTATTTGCCGCTTTTCTCCTTTTTGAAATAATTCCTCTTTTTTTCCTGTTTTCAAGAGCCTTTCCCCTTTTCCCGGTTAATTTATTTTAATGGACGAGTCTACTACTATATTTTTGATTAAAAATTCATCACTTGGGTTGAAAATTGTAATACTTGTTTTGAGATTTTGTTCAAAATTTAACAGTTTGTTTTAGAACAAACGTTTTTGTTGAAAATTCAACTCATTGGTAGAAAATGAATTTTTTTGTTCAATATTCATATTCTCCAGTTAGAACTTTGTCTTTTATGATTGAAAATTCTGCTTTGGATGAAAATTCATCTTTCAAATAAAATATTTTCAAATTCAATTATTTTGTTGAAAATTCAACAATTTTGTTGAGATGTCATCGTTTTTAGATAAAAATTTGAATTTTTTGTTGCAAGTTGGTCCTATGGGTTGACAATTCAACTACTGTGATTGGAAAATCAACTTCTGGCTTGGAAATTCATCTGTTTGGCTGAAATTTTTTTTTTTCATTGAAAATTCAACTGTTTCGTCCAAAACTAACATTTTCTTTGAAAAGTCATATTTTCGGCTTTAAAATTTGAATTTTTTTTGCTTTTTGGTTTAAAATATGTCTCCTTGATATGAAAATTCAAGTATTTGGTTGAAAATTAGTTTTTTTTTCAAATCAAAGTTTTTCCAATTTTAATATTTTGTTATAAAATCAACAATTTTGTTTTTTTGTTCGCAAATTGAATTTCGTGTGTTGAAAATTAAAGTATTTGGTTAAAAATTCGTCTTTTTGTGTTATTTTTTTTTCAAATATCAAGTATGAGATTTTTCGCTAAGAATTAAAATTTCTTTTTAAAATATATATATATATATATTTTTCAATTAAAAGTTTAACTATTTCATTTTTGGTTGAAAATTCAACGGTTTTGTAGAAAATTCAATTTTTTTTTAATATTCATCTATGCAAGCTGAAAATTCAACTATTTTTGTTGAAGATTGAACTATTTAGTTCAGGACATTTTGTGTTGAAAATTAAAATTTGCGAGTTAAAAATTTAACCTTTTTATATAAAAGTTGCCTTTTGGACTTGAGAATTCAATAATTATTTTAGGATGAAAATCCAACTATTTGATTGAAAATGAACTTTTTTGTTCAAAATTTATATTTTCGAGATAGAAATTTGTCTTCTTGGATTAAAAATTCTGCTTTCGTTGAAAATTCATCTTTCGAATCAAATTTTTTTAAATTCAATTATTTTGTTGAAAAGTCATCGTTTTTAGATACAAATTTAAATTTTTTGTTGCAGGTTGGTCTTATGGGTTGAATATTCAACTATTATGATCAGAAGATCACCTTTTGGCTTAAAAATTCAACTGTTTGGATAAAAATTCTTTTTTTTTTTTACTGAAAATTTAACTGTTTCGTTTGGAAATTAACGTTCTCTTCGAAAATTCATATTTTCGGCTTTACAATTCATCTGTTTTTGATTTTTGTTTTGAAATTGAAATGCTGAAATATGTCTTTCACACTTTGAAATTCAACTTTCTGGTTGAAAATTCAACTCTTTCGTAGAAAATTCAACAATTTTGTTAAATATTCATATCTTTGATCTAAAAATTTAACGATTTTGGATGAAGATTGAACTATTTGGTTAAGAAGGACATTTTTTGCTAATAATTCAAATTTTCGAGTTAAAAATGTAACTTTTTTATAGAAAACAAGTCGTCGTTTCTTTTGTTGGAAACTAAACTATCTTGTTTGGTTTAAAATTACATTTTTTGTGAAAAACTCGCTTTTTGCTCTGAAAATTTCAACCGTTTGGATGAAAATTAACTTTTTTGTTGAAAATTCAAATTTCCGTGTTGGAAGCTCATTTTTTCTGCTACAAAGTCAA
>JAABKJ010002384.1:0-28186 GCA_011634705.1 Andricus grossulariae | reverse complement strand
TTGAGATTTTGAGGTTAACTCACCTTACATGTATCGCTGGTGCAATTATAATTGCCTTTTTAATGATTAATTTCTTCATTTTTTCTCTTAATTTCTTTAATTTAACCTTCACCTCCTCCTGTATATATTCCGACGGGTGGAATAAGGTACCGTCCTTACTTGACCATAATTGTATGTCGAAATAAGATACCGTCGGCTATTTTACCATACTTGTATGTCGAAATAAGCTACCGTCGGCTATTTCGCCATACATGTATGGCGAAATAGCCGCTCCGTAAAAATAAACTCCGCGTATAAAATACAAACTTAACCTCTACATCCAATTAACAAATAAAATTAGAAATACAATATTTAGTTTACTTTAAAATAAGTTTATGTGAAAATAAGAAAATAAACAAAATAAATTGTATAAGTTTTTAAATAAAAAATAAATACTATAAACTTACTACTCCGAAGACATAATTCTTCCATCAGCTGCTTTTGATTCTCGTTCCAACAAAATATCTTTCGAAGAAAAATGCAACTGACACACTTTATGAGCCGACTTTTAAATTATATCGTCGCGTCGTATTGCTTCCTGCCATAGTTTGACATTTTTTTCACCTTTTGGCACAAGAAAAACACTTACTTTCGTAGGATTAGAATCATAACCCGAAGTACATCCCCGAGCTATACACCGGTTTCCGCTTTTTTTTTCTTTTTCACTATTCCCGTGTTCTTAAGTTTCTTTGCCTTTGGGGGGTCTCTTTCCTTCTTAATTTTCCCAATAATTTAGAATTAAAATCATTTGTCAAACCACTTTTTAATTAAATAAAAATTGTAAAAAAACAGAGCTTGTCTGTACATCTGCCATGTCTTTGTCGACAAATTCTGGTTTACATGCCACCCAGCGCCACCTAAAACTCAGCTTACGCCAAGAAACTGCGTGAACTAGCGTCAATGCGTAGGGTTGGTAAAATCTCAGCTAGATCACTCCGAAAAATATACTTCCTTTTTAAATAAATAATTTCAATCACTTTAAATTAAACCTGCAAAAAAGTGAATAAGACTTAAATTTTAAAAGACTACTATAGATTGCAAATATTTCACTGAAAATGATAACTATGCTCATCTCGCCCGGTCTCCCCTATAAATGGCACCCAAGTGAGAATCTCCAGCAGAGAGGAAATACCTTGCGAAACTACTCCTCTGAGGCATTAGATTATGCGAGGAGAAAAGCAAAGGTGTGATGCTTGTCGTCCGAACAAGGTACCACAGTTCAGAGTTTAGGTTTAAGGTTTGTGTGAGTTGGAGGTTGACAGAGTACTCAGCCAAGAGGTAGGGATTGTCCGCCTCGATCGGTCGTCACTCGCCCACATCTCACGTTTAGGGGGGGGGGGGGGCTTTGTAACATTAGGGATTTAATAAGAAATTAAATTCCATTATGTTATATGATCCCTACCTACCGGCATCGTAAGGCAAGCAAAAAGTTGATAGTAGGAGAAATTCGAGCGTCTACAACGGGGGTCCCCAGCGAGGAGAAATTTCTCGAGTTAAGTCGAGTAGGCCCTGGTCACCAGGCTCCGTGGCGTAGTGGAAAGTGTGTCAGTTCCAAGCACTGGCGGCTTGGGTTCGAATCCTGATCCGGAGTCAATTTGTGCGCACTATCGATTACTTGCAGCTCTTCGACAATATCTAATCAATAGGTAAAGTCAAGTTGAGCAAATGTAAAATAGTGGTGAATGTATCCGGGATCCATTCAATTGTTATAAATAAATTTGATAACAAATTGAGAAATAGTGCTATTATTTGTAAATTTTGTTGTTGCTAAAACTGCTTCGTATTAATGCAGCAATTATATTAAATCACAAAAATAATTACAAATTTAAGAATAACCATTGTTAGAAAGTTTCTCTGGCAAAATGTTTAAGCTAAAGGTTTTTCAGATTTGGATTTCCCTTAGTTTTCTGAATTGCTACAGATAATCCTAAAAGACAACCTAGCTTCAGGACTATAAGAAACGGAATGGTCTACTCTTCAAGGCGAGTGAATTTATGTGGTGAGCAGAGACTACGTGGTTGGGCTGAACCGTGAGCATGATCCTCTCAGATTCGACCAGGGGCTGCGTCAATTCACGGCTGAGCAAGGCAACCGAGCAAGATGAAGAAGGCGAGGAACGATTCGTGAAATCGTTTTCGATCTCTTAGTCCGGTAACCAGCAACAGTTTGGTCCACGGTACGGGACTGTACTTAAATTACGTAACAGCTCGAGGGAGGGGGCATATTTCGTAACAATTTATTGCGTTAAGACATTTCCATAACTTTCAATAACTGCGAAGCAGAATCAATTTGCGATTCTTTTTTAAATTTGAAATTGTTCGATTCCGTTGATAAAATATTCTAGGTAACTATTCTTACAAGTTTAAAACTCTTGTCTTTCAATATTAATAGTCTGGGAAAATGAAAAAATGGACAGGGACAAATTAAGAAAATTTTTCATTAAGTTTTGCGGTAAACCTTATGTAATATTTTCCTTGGGAATTTATTTGCCTTGTCTTTATATTTATTTTCCTCCAGGTTTTGTCATTCTTGAAATAAAAACCTTCAAATTTCGTGATTTCCAATGAAGTCCCATGAAATTTCATTTATCTCTTTGACTTGATGAATTTATTATCAATAGACCAATACTTGCATGTAACCTGTAATATTATTATATCATACAAAAGTATTGCTTGCTATTATAGTTAGAATTTGTAAAATTAATAGAATAATTAATCAAAAATTATACTCGAATGTGCGCAAACCACACTAGGTTTCATCACATCACATACTATTGCTAGCTCATTAACGGCCTATTAATGAAATTTATAAAAAAAAAACCTTGAAATCCGATGAAATGTAACATAAAATTTTAAAATACAATTATATCATTTGAAATTCCGACAAATCCTTATATACATTCTTAGTTGAAAGTACGTTACGCAATTTTTCTGGACCAACTAATTTTTAGCGATGGAACCATTTCACAGAGAAGAGGATTGCCAAGTAGGTCTTGTTTGAATGGAAAATGAGTAGTGATCACATCTCGAAAAATATGACTTCTGAAGGAATGTACAACAAAAAGTATTTTATACATTCAGATATCAAGTGTTGAACTTGAGATGACACCATTTTAAGATCTTTTGACCATTCTGTTGTTTACATTCTACATATTAACAGATGAATTTTGAGGCAAACTTATATGGTTTTGAATGTTTTTAAAAATACATCTATTTTTTCGTAGGCAATGATAATTCGAGTTCTTTTCTTTGCACTCTGCGATCGTCTCTTTCCATCTCAAATGGTCGAAAGAGAGGTCTAATCGACTTCAGGCATCCAAGTCCCACTGTAGTGTTTTGTAATGTCAAACTGTCAAGTGTTCACGTGAGAATGGTGACAACTGTCTTTTTCGTAGACAGTTGATGTAACATTTATATCCTCATTTCCGTTGAATATTCAGTTTAACCTTGTCTTCGTATTCGAAAAACAATTCGCAACACATATTTTCCCACGCAGTTAAATCCACCGGAAACGGTTCAAAAACAGTCAAATTCATCCTGAAACTCTGAATATTCAAAATGATGAACTGTCACGATGAAATTTCAAAAAAAGTAGTTGAATTATTGAACAAAGCGGATTGAATTTCAACCAGTTTCATTTTGGAAAAAAATAAGAAATCCGTACCAAAAGATGTAAGTTTGAAAACTAAAAAGACAATTTTGTACCAAAATTCAAATTTTCTACCAACAAGGATTTCTCAGTAATGTAAGAAAAATAATTTAACAATATCGTCCAATTTGCAAGCCAAAAAGTAAGTATTGTCAATAAACAAAAATTTAGTTGACATTCCAACCTAAAATGATGGGAAAATTTTTATTTTAAAGCCCAAAAAGTTAAGCATTTAAAGCAAAAAAGAAGAATTTTCAATAATTCAAACAGTTGAATTTTCGGTAAAAAGAATAATTGTTAAGGACAACAAAAACAAATTTGAAGAAAATTGTATCCTTCAACTAAAGAGAGTGAATGTTGAACAGAAAGAATTACTTTTTGACGTAGTACATTTCAGATAAACGTTATTTTTATTTTAAATAAGAAATAGTCGAATGCAATCCAAAAGGACAAATTTTCCAAAAAATGGTTGGATTTTCAACCAAATAGAATAATTTTTCAGCAAAATAGATGAATTTTCCAATGGAATATAATAGTAGAATTCTTAACGAAATTAGAGGACTACGAACCTTGAAGGAAAAAGACGAATTTTCTGTAAAAACCAAAGAGTTAAATCCTCTTAAAAACAAAATTTGCCAGAAGTAATTCTACCTTTGCCCGCGCAGATTAATGTTGAATTTACGCAAAATCTTCGTGGTTGAATTTAAAAAGATCAGTTCTCAAGTAAAATAGTTGAATCCTGAAAAAATGAAGATTAGTTTTGAACCAAAAACTTGCATTTCGATCTAAGAAATGTATACTTCCGCAGACGAGTTTTCAAATGAAAAAGCCGAATTAAGACAAAATTATTGATTAATTTTTATCCCAAGAACGTGTTTGTTTGACTTGTCAACAGGAAAATGTGAGTTTTCAACAATCACCAAGTTTTGGACGAAGCAGTTGATTTTCCAACAAAACAGTCGAATTTTCCACCAAAAGGGACGAATGCTTAACTAAATTGTCTAATTTCGAACCCAACAGTTGCGTTTTCATCTGAAAAAGATTGAATATCTTAGTAGAAGGGATGATACTACAGATGAAATATCCAATAAAAAAGACAAATTTTTGAAAAAAAGTTGAATTTACAACCGACAAAGAGTTCAGTTTACTTTTCACCACCCAAATATTAAGTTATAAAAGAAAGTTTAAAAGCAATTGTCGAATGTTCAACAAAACAGTTGAATTTCAAACCAAAAAGGACGATTCTTTAAAAAACATGTTTAATTTTCCACGAAACAGTCGCAATTTTATCAAAGAAGATTGCAATTTCTCCAAAAGTAGATGAATTTTTAAATTGAAAACACACATTTAGAAAGAAAAACTTGAATTTCCAACCGACAAAGATTTCAGTCGACCTTTAAACATCAAAATATGAATTTCAAACAGAAAATAAATTTTCTACGAAATCGCAGTTGAATTTTTCACGAAACAGTTAACTTTCCACGAAACAGTTGAATTTCCGACCAAAAAGGAGGACTCTGTAAAAAAAAAAAATTTCTGATTTTTAACCAAGTAGTTACACTTACATATATTCCAGAAAGATGAAATTTCTACAAAAATAGATGAATTTTTAAAGCAAAAATTCAAGTTTTTTTTACAGGAAAAAGCAACTGCAAAAAAAAATATTGATCAAATCACAAGGTAAATAAAGAACTAAGAAGAATATTATATCAGGGTTACCTTAAAAGTTAATTTTAAATTCATATTCAAAGACCAGACTTGTAATGTTTTTAACCCAAAATGTTTTATAAACGGAATATAACAAATTTAAAGTAAAATAAAGAATTTTCAAATTTAGTTTGCTTGTCATATATTGAAAGTTATCTCTCAAGGTATTACATATCTTGGAGATTCTTGAAATATTTCGTACTCTTTATGAATTCTTGGAAATATTTGTGAAATCTTTCTTAAATTTGTTGTGGTCGTTTGAAATCACTGGAATATTCGAAATCCTCGTAAAATCTTTTGATTCTTCTAAAAAATTTTGAAATCTTTTAAAATCCTTGAAATGTTTTGAAATCTTTGAAATCTGGAGTACTGTACCTTTGTTGAAATTTTTGCAATTCTTGAAATCCTTATGAATTCTTTGCAATATGTCTTAAATCTTTCTGAAATATATTGTATTCGTTTGAAATCATTGAAATATTTGAAATCATTGAAATACTTAAAATCTTTGTGAAATATTTTGAAATATTAGAAATTTGGTTTACTAAACCCTTTTTCAAATCTTTAAAATCCTTGAAATCTTTTGAAAGTTTAAAAATCTTTGTGAAATATTTTAAATCTGGTGTACACGCCTTTTTTAAATCTTCGAAATCCTTAAAATCTTTATGAAGTGAAATCTTTGTGAAATATATTCAAATATTTGTGAAATCTCTCCTAAATATTTGTTTGTGAAATCTTTTGTATTCGCTGAAAGCATTGAATTATTTGAAATCTTTGAAATCTGGTGTGCAAGCCTTTTATAAATCTTTGAAATCCGTCAAATCATTGTAAAATGTTCCAAATCCTTTTAAATATTTTTAAATCTTTGAAAATCTGGTGTACAATCAAAAACCGAGCGGTCAACTCCTCGAAAAATCCGTTTTATCGTCATGGCTCATTCTAATGATAAAACTGAATTAACATTGACATTTTCCAATAATAATTTTTATAATTTGTAATTTGAATATCACAAAAAATATATACACTTTAACATTCTATATTAGCGAAGAAGAAATTAAAAGCTTGGAGAATTATTCACAATATTACAGTCGGTTCGTGGCAATCTATAAAAGAATTGGTACAGTCTACAAAAACTGCCTTGAAACCTCTTTATTTATTCGATAATGAACAAAATATAAATTATATTTTAATACATAAAAAACTTTTCAGTAGAAAGATTTCTTCTGAACTAGATGTTTCTTTCATTGTAGACTAAAAGATTTAAATTAATCTTCGCATTATAATAAAATAACTGTTTTAATAGCAAAAAAATTCAAACTTAAGTTGCTCGTGAAAAATTCAAGGAGATTTCAAGGTTTTCATGGTCGCTGAACACCCTGTAGACCGTTATAATGTGATTTATAGCATTACCTGTTCTTGCGGTATGACTTGTGTTAATTAAACTAATCGTCCATTTACATGAAGACACCACGGATCATGGAATTTAGATTTGACCCATAATTTTGGTGATGAAAGAGCATCACTAGAGATGAAATTTAGCAAAGCTATTCGATGCGCTTCTCAGTCGTTTGAAAAAAAAACGGTTTTGAAATTTTAGCCACAGTCCTTATACTAGGAAATTATTTTGTTCGTCAACCGGCGAGATAGCTCAAGTGGTAACGTCTCGGACTTGCAGCCCAAGATTTCGGTTTCTAATCTCGTTACTTGCATTTTTTTATTTTATTTTTTTTAATTGTTTCTTAATAAAAATGATTATATTGCAGTTTTATGTTGCGATTATATTTCAGTTAATCGAAAATAAAAATGGTAAATTATTTTTTTTTTTTCAAGAAAACTCGTTTTCTCAAAGGTAAAACATTATTTTTGCCAAAATATTGCTTCAATGCCAATGTTTCGTAAATTGTATATTTAAATAGGGTTTGATTTTCCTTCTGACAAAAATGACCAAAAATTGCTTACAAAAAATGAGACTCAACACATTGCTTACACACTGATTTCACTTACATTGTAATTATTAACATGTAATTAGTCACAGCTTAAAAAACATAAACATACGAAACATTGGCATTGAAACAATATTTTGGCAAGAAGAATGTTTTACCTTTGAAAGAACGAGCTTTTTTGAGAAAAAGTACATTGCGTAACAAGTGCGGGAAGTTACACATTCGACGAGTGTGAAGTTTGTAACGAAACGGAGGCGAACCGTCTCGTGTTACGAACTTCGCACGAGTGGAATGTCTTCCTGTCCGTGTCACACGCGATATTTTTTGCAAAAAATGCATGGAAATTTCAGGTTTTGACGCGGATAGTGAGGTTCAGTGACGAAGTTTCAGGCGGGGAGGTGGTGTCCAGGGGCGGAGTCCCTGGTCGGGGGTGACTGGTCGGGGGTAACTGCTTCAGCTGCAGCTCGAATTTTTGGCCAGTGCGGGAATGCTACATTCCCGCACGCTAAGCTCACAGTAAAGGAATCTGGAACTTTGCACACTCTTTACAGACAAGGAATGTGGCCATTTTCATGCATGTGTTGTATAAAGAATTAAAAAATTGTATTTTTGCTTAATTGCAATATAATTGAAATATAATTGCAATATAATAATTTTCATTAAGAAACAATTTAAAAAAAATGAAAAAATGCAGGTTGCGAGATGCGAGACCGCAATCTTTAGGCTGCAAGTCCGAGACGCTACCACTTGAGCTATCTCGCCGGTTGATTAACAAAATAATTTCCGAGTATAAGAACTGTGACTAAAATTTCAAAGCCGTTTTCCTCGAAAACGGCTAGTGATGTTCTTTCATCACCAAAAGTATGGGCCAAATCTAAATTCCATGAGCCGTAGTTATTAGAATAAGAATAAAAGAACAAAAAGATAATATCAGACTAGCTGAAAAATACCACAGAGCTATTAGCCAACATTTAACCCAGAAAAACGCAAGTCACTTCAATGCTATAAAATGGGATGAGGTTGAGATTTTACACGAGGAACCTAATTATTATAGACGTTCGTTTGCCGAGATGGTTTTTATTAAAAAGGAAGGAATTAAAGGCATGGACTTTGTTTCAGATTTGGATTTTTTCAACTAATCATATAAGATGGTCATATATTATTTATGCTAGTTTTTTCGTAATGGTAATATTCTAACTAATCTCATAATTTTCTGTAATTGTTTTTCTATTGAAGTCTTTATATGTCACATTGATACAATCTTATATCAGTTTATATTTTTTCTCAATCCATATTCAAATACTAATGCGTACGCTCCTTGCATCTCCGACACCGTACATCAGGGGGATGGATCCCCTATAAAGGCCTGTAGAATAAATGTGTCATGAGATTTGACCGCGGCCAAGTGACGGCGCTAGCAGTACCGTTTCGCTGATAATTATTCAAATGCACCGGTAAAATGGAAATTTGATTTATTTTAATTTGTTAAAACACAAGTGAACATTAGATGTTTAGCATTGACATATGTAAACATGGTAAAGTATGGAAATACTGAATTTCCATTGAATTTTACTTTTATGGACATTTATAATGATCATTGAAATTGACGCTTAATTGGACTAAATTATAAGCATTTATATTTCTTTTGAAATCTGGAAAATAATTATTTGGTTTCATTATGAAACCAGTGAAAAATCAAGGCGTTTATAAAAATTAATTATGTTATAAAAAATATCTATTGTTACAAATATGTCAAATATTTGTTGTAGAATGAAAAAGTGTATTTGTGAACAATATTTAATTAGGAATAAATAGAAACAAAATCAAAATACATCATTATAAACGAATAAATACTACCATTTAAAACTCTGTATTCACACAAAATTTATTAATTTATTTTAAGACTTTCAAATTTATTCAAAGACATCATAAATCAATGTAACAACTAACTAAAAATAATTTCCAGTGGCTTAGGGCAAGATAATTTATTTTTACAATGCTATGAAATATAACACATACTAATGTGCGTTTACAATAAGTTGAGAATTGCTGCTGTTTGTCAATTATTTAAACAATATTTATGAACAAATGCACATGTGGACTATTTTTATGAATAGACTTCATTTTCTTTTGCGGAATCAACTAGAAATTTCTTGCCAAAGACTCCATGCTGTCATATTTTTATAAAAACAAAAATGGTTAATTATATAAACTATTTTTAAAAACAAATGAACATTAAAAACTTTTCACGAGTAGGCTTCATTTTTTGTGTAATCAACTAGAAATGTCTTGGTAAGGCTCTTTTCCGTCACATTTTTCATAATGACAAAAACTGTTACTTATATAAACAATTTCTATAAAAACATGCACTTTTCGACTACTTTTTCATGAATAGGCCTAATTTTTCATGGAAACAACTCGAAACATCTTGCCAAAGATATAATCAACTCGAAAAGTCTTGCCATAGACTCCTTGCTGCCATACATTTCAAATTGATAGAAGCTTTTAATTCTTTAAACGACAATTAAGCAACTATTCTTAACTTATTGTAAGCGCACATTGATGTGTGTCATATTTCATACAAAATCTATGGATTTAAAATAGCTAATCATTGCTATTGACAAATTTTTCTAGTTCTAACCCACTGTATTTTATTTTTAGTTAGTTATATGTTGATTAATTACCTGTTTTGATGAATCTGAAAGTCTGAAAAGAAAAGGAATCACTGAAAAGTTAGACAAACAAAAGTTTAACCACTGTCGTTAAATAATAAATTTTTGTTCAATGGGAATTAAATATCCGCAGTCACTCGTTAAACTGGGAAGACTTACGGTAATTTAGAAAAAAAGCATCAATACCCGTAAATAATTGTACTGTCGGGCGATTTTTGTTAAAAAAAGGCTTCCACAAACAACACACTTATAACTCATTATTCCAGTTAATTAAAAAAAGACCTTTATAAATTTCCAATCTAAAAGACTTAAAATTTAATTCTAAAGTAAAACAAATCGTAAAAATCCGTTTTTATAATTTATAAAATACAAAATTTAACATTTTTAAGACTTTCTCCATGCATTTGAATAATTGTCGGCCTTAAAGTACAGTCAACGCCGCCACCCGGTATCTCACATTAAAAAAATTTCTTTTAATTTTTGACATTTTACTAAATAATCCCAATATGATGAGATTTTATATTTGCTTCACATTACTATTCTAATTTAATTTTCACTACTTCTAACCTTTTTTGTATACGTTAATATTATCTGGATAATTTTTAAAAATGTAGTTAACATAATAAAAATAATTGTCTGGAAGCCGTAGAAAATCTTTGTCACCATCTTCAAATGGGATGGTGAAGGAATAACGCTACTGGATCCTACGCAATCTGTACTTTTAAATAGAATGACCAAAAAAAAAAAAAAAAAAAAATTTCATTCAAATCGAAGCATTATTTGAGTTTCTGGTCGCCATAATGGATCCTATACAAAACAATTTTCATTTATTTTGAAGTATTAACCAGCTTTTTGGAATTCTGGCCCACTGTTGGATGTGTGCGCCGCGTGCTAGCTTCTTCGCATCGCTGACGTAACGTCTGATTTTGATTATTAAAACTAATTACGGTAATAAAAAAGTAAAAGTCGGGGTGAAGATGAGATGGGGGGGGGGTCAGAAAGATAAAAAAAATATTTAAAAGTGTTTACAAAATTATTAAAAGTGTTCCATGCCGTCAAAAAAATGTAATTAAAAATTATAGCAAAAAATCGAAAATGAGACAAGAGAACGGAGGAAGGATGATGGTAGTGCAATACTCCTACCTCGCCTAAGAAAACTATTCAAGCTATGACCCTGGGGTTTTGTATTCGCTCCATAAAATGACCACGGCGGAGCGTAGAAAAATATTGGGAACATTGGGGAAAATCTGCTTCCTATTAAAATTCTTAATTCTAACCATACAATAATTTGTGAGTAAAGGGAAAGGGATAGGGAAATTGAAGGATGAGAAGGAAGCTATGTTTTTAGTTCAATTTTCAAAGAAACTCAAGAAGATAAGGAAAACATTGGTAAAAAGTGTAGAATTCTTTAAAATAAGACTTGCAGCATTCCTGTGATTACCGATTAATTGAAATAAATAGTTTGGATCATCACAAGGCACTCCTACCCCTTTCTAATATACTGCGGGTGGTGAGTAGGAACCCCTGTAACTGGTCACATAAATAATTTAAGTCACACCCCTGCCCCTTTCCAATCTCGTGGGGGGAAGCACCACTGTTACTGGGTACATGAATAATTTAAGTCACACTCCAACCTCTTTCGAATGTCGAATTGCGGGGAGGGGTGTGACTGGTCACGTAAATAATTTAAGTCACATCCGTACCTCTTTCCAATGTCTTGTGGGAGGCGAGAAGGAACCCCTGTAACTTGTCATCGATATTATTTAAGTCACACCCCGGCCCCTTCCAATGTCTCGTGTGGGAGGCACTACTGTTACTGATCACATGAATAATTTAAGTCACACTCCAAACCCTTTCCAATGTCACATTGGGAGGGGGACCCCTGTGACTGGCCACATAAATAATTTAGGTCACACCCCACCCTTTTCCAATGTCTTGTGGGGGGAGAAGGAACCCCCGTGACAGGTCATAGTAGTAATTTAAGTCATACCCGTACCTCTTTTCAATGCCTCGTGGAGGGGGGGGGGGCGGAAAGGCACCCTGGTAACTGGTCGCAGGAATAATTAAAGTTCCACCCCTACCCTTTTCCAATATACCGTAGGAGGCAGGGAAGCACCCCGGTGACTGATCACAGAAATAATTAAAGTCCCACCCCAACCCTTTCCAATATATCATGAGGGGAGGAAAAAATCCCTGTGAGTGATCACACGGGTGAGAAATCATCCCTGCATCAAGTGAAATAGAAGAACGAAAGAGATAGACGTATAGGACGGAAAATCTCATTTTTCTCATAAAATTATGTTTTTAGAGGAAAAATGTATTTAACATAAAAGATGTATTTTTATTCTCTACAGCTTTTATTTAATTGTTTTTCGTTCAGAATAATGATCCGATTATCAAAATACATCGGTAAAGTGAGTTTCAAATTAATCGAATTTTTCGGCACTTCAGCCAAAAATTGATATGTTAAAGTTTTTTTTTTATATCAGTGATTAAAAATAAGAAAATGAGTATTTTTTTTATTTAAACCCCTATTCTCGAAGCTTTCCTGCTAATCTTATTTTCTTCGCGGATAGCCTAAATTCAAGCTCTTGGCATGTAGAAATGAGACCACAAATATCACAAATACTGGGAATATTTGGTTATATAGGCCTTTATGCTGGAAGCTTTTCTCTTAGTCCGATTATCTTCGGGCATTTTTCTATGTTACTTTTTTTTATATCAGTGGTTAAATAATATAAAAAATAAGAAAAATTACCATTTTGTTACATTGAATCCTAGGCCTATATATAGGCCCGGTCCAGAAACCTTGCCTAAGGTTAAGGTAAGCTGACGGCTGATAACTAGTTCCGAACTCTAGCTAGGATCGAACCATTTTCAAATTTCGCGCCATACGAGATAACCAATCACAGCCAAGCAGATGACTGATTTAGATTAAAATATCGTACATCAATCGTAGGGTTAGACAGGTCTTTACGGGGAGATGAATGTTCGCAGGACAGGTTGTAAAACCATGGTTTTACAGCTCATCCTGCGAATATTGATTTCCCCGTAAAAACCTGCCTAACCCTACTTGTGATTTAATATACTATTATTTTATGGTTCGAGAGCCGTTTTTCGTATTGTAAATTGTTTTAAAATGTATTGTGATTTGTAAGAACACATTTTGAAAATTTTGTTTCCTTCACAATTTCGTATTAAAACCCAAGTCGAGTTAACCCTTTAACGGCCAAACCTATAACTCGTTGAATAAAAACTCTCGAAAAATTCAGAAATAATGTATGGTCATTTTCTGATCGATATTTTCAATCTTTTTTTAAAATTTGTATCATTTTCTCGGGTTTTATTAAGTATACGATAACTTAAAACCACCTTACAAGAGGCGTAATAGCCCACAATTATCTAATCCACGTATTCATTTTGCAGAATTCTGTGCTTATTATATGAAAATTCAAGAAAATCGAAAGTATTGAACGTTGCTCAGCTGTAACAGTTTCCGTTAAAGGGTTAAGTAGTATTTCTATAGAATGACTCAATTGAGTATGTTTTCCCGAGAGGGGAAGGGTACAACTGTGCACGTTGTTGGCCACAGGCACAACTGTGCACCGGCCCCTCTGTGCACGTCTTAATTTCGACGTGCACAGTTGGGAGTCTACTAAAAAGTACACGTCCACAGATGGGATACTTGCAACTGTGCATGTCTCAAATTCGGAGGGGTACAAATGTGAGTTTTGCAGCATGACGTATCGCGATGAATAGTAATCTTTGTAAGTGTAGAATGTATTTGTGCAATTCTGTTTGCTCATCCTTTTATCGGTTAAAGACCTTTCAGTTTCATGAAATACAAGCACCTGTCAAAAATTTGAGGCTAGATTACCACCTGCCCGAAATTTAGGATATTTTATTTTGCTTCGTTGAACCGAAAGGTCGTGAATCGATAAAAGAATAGAACATGACTGAGGAAATACATTCTACACTTGAGAAATATTACTATTTGTATATTTATGACTTTTACGTTTAGAATATTTTCTCGAAAAAGTCGTATGACGTATTCTCATGATGCATTGCTAAAATACTATATTCAAGGCTTCCCGCTCTTCGTGTCTCTTTTTAATTGGTCAGCCACTGGCGCGGAGGAGACTATACAGGGACCGTGGTGGGAGATGCCGAAACTGCGCAAATGGAAATAACCGTGTACGTCCGAGGGGAAATAGAGGAGACGATAAATAAGGAAGAGGGGAAGTAGGTGAAACTTCACTGCAGTTTTATACTTAGAAATTGTGTATCATTTGACACTAAATGCTTGCGTTGACTCGAAGTCCCATGAATTATTATTTTTGGTATGAAAGCGCTTTAGTAAAGGTTATGCCGGCAAAAATATGCAACAATAAAAAAATAATTATAATACAAAGGGGAGTGGATCGAAATATTTTTTTCCAGTTTATTACATGGTGGAGTGCGGCCATGGAGAGGGTCACTAATAAGTAACGTAATTTAAGTCCGGCCCCTTGTATATTTGAAGAAGTGAAACATACCCAATGCGAATTACTTAGGATATTATTAGATGAATACATAAAAAGAGCTATCCATACAAAGAACACACAGAAGACAATTTAAGACGCTCCAACTTCACGTCCATCAACTGAACGCGTGTGAAAGTGTCTAACCTATCGGACCTCTCTGTTCTTTCATACTCTCAGTGCTCTTCTACAGTCCCTAAAGTAAATTATATGGCATTTTCGATACCCTGGGATAGGGCTTGCGCGCATAAAGTACTAATTTTTGTCTCAATTATCTCCACTTTGGAATAGCCAACCTTTTTCTAATTGTACAGACCGTTAGATATCACCTTATCTACATTCCCAATTTCAAAAAACTCCTAAGAGAATTACTTTTAAAGCAGAGTCAAAATTGCGATGACATAGTTAATATATACTGTTACTTTCTGCGTTTCATCATCGCATTCAAGAATTTTGTTTGATAGTGCATGTTATTTGGAAGTAAATGAGCCAACCTTGATGGAATTTCCGTCTCCACTGCCCGCCAAAGGGAAAGTATGTTCCACAGGGGTTTCTCGAAATTTCCTGAGGTGATCTTCGTTGTATGGCACAACCCTCGTAGCAACGTAGACTGGGTTAGCACCATTACTCCGTGACCACCAAGCAGCCACTTGACTGAAGTGCAATCGAGAACGAACCGCTTGGTACAGACCTTGTAAGTTCATCGTTTCTGGGTTCCTGAAAAAGAACCCAGTTAACAAAATCATAGAAAATTCATGAGAGCTCATTCTCCTTCGTGTTCAAAACCTAATTCGCTGGCCCTTAACAGTGTATCTTAAATTGAGAATATTCTCTTGCAAAGTCAATTAAATATGTTATGTAACGCAGGCATGATTTACGCGTTAACCATCGTCTTTTTAGTTCTGAAAGTAGCTGTTTACGTAACAGGAGAAGGGACAGAAAATGCGCATGTGCGGGGTGGTCCGGAGTACGATTATATTGATAATTGTTCTCCACACATGCGCATTCGCTCTCACGTATACGATTATGGAAGCGCCAACCTAACCTCAAATGCCAGACGTGACAAACTTGTAGGTCATACCTTTGTCACATAAAATATGGTGTGCACCAAGAAGGCAAACGTTTTTTTATCCTAGGTAAACAATATACTATTATGTAACACCAGTATGTTTTCCTCGCTTTTTCGTGTGTGTGTTTGGAGAAGCAAAGTAGCTCTTTGTTGGTGGTGAGGTACTTTACCGTTCTAGGTAAAGCATCTACGCCTCGTCTTGCAAACTTGCAAACACTTAGCCGTAAGAAGACTACCTTGCTTCCTTGGTGCACAATATACTATCATTCATTACAACATTGTTATCAATTTTTGGTTGACGTATCATAGTTATATGTTCTCCTTACTTGCTTGAAATGTTGCCAATGCACCAATATTCTAGGAGCATTTCCGACGAACTCTGCCATGGCGATTTGGATGACACAGGGAATAGTGGATCTTTACATGTAGTTTTCAAGAGACCACATGGACAATCGCTGCAGAGTAAAACCTCCACGCACAAAAATGAACCAATAACTGTTCTATTTTCTATTTCATTAATCAGTGTTTGATACCGTTCACACTGAAAAGACAAGAATAGATAATGTAATCTAGAATTGAAAGTCGAAAAATAATGTATTTTATATGTTCACATTTTCAAAACTAAGCTGCAATTTAAAATTAAAACATTTAAAATTATAAATTTTAACTTGAAAACTTTAATAATATACAATTAGAATGCAGAGGCTTTCAAAATTAAATGAATTAGAATTTGAAGGCTAACAGTAACAGTGGTTGTGTCGGAGACACCTTTTGTCACTTTATCTTTTTTCGGAATGTAGACCTGTTTCCAGAAAATTTTGTTCTCGTGCTGTTAATAATCTCATCAAGCCCTATCCCTCCACAAAGGATGAAGCTAGATTTTACGTAGACCTGCCTTTAATTACTAGCTATAATGGATTGTACCATTAAGTGAACATCTCAACAACTTCACCGGCTCTCAGTTTCCAATTGACGCCTCTTGTCAGTTTACGTTTATCTTTAGAAGTGTAAGCCTACTTCGGGGGAAATTTTCTTTCTTATTTTTTGAATTTGTTTTCCTCCACGAGGGAGGAAGTGGGATTATTCTTGGACCTGCTTTGAACTACAAGCTATGATGGAGCGCACCGGCCAGAGAGCATCTCAGTGATGTAACAGTGATGCCATAGCCTCTCAGTTTTCCCACTACACACAGTAACACAGCGGATGGGGTGAACCTACGGGATGGCGTTTTCCGGTCATCTAACTTTTTACTTTCTTTCATTTTATATGACTCAGGCTAATTCAGACCAGACTATAATCTGCAAAACCTGTAATAGGATATTAAAAAAAAACTCGCCATTATTTGCAACTCATCTAATACGGCATCTCACGCGGAATGCAGTGATTTCTACGAAATCGTTCAAAAGAAAGGAGTTCTATTGGTTTGTAACGCTTGTCGGAGACTCTTCGGAGTTGACGATGATGTCGCACTGGGGTCCTCCTCCCTGTCGATCCGTATGCTCCAGTCTGCTTGAACTCGAAACACAACGTACATGATGATTAGGAAAATCTAGAGGGCAAAAATAATGGCACACTTTTGAGTGATCATAGTTCTCCCAATGGAATCCTACCTGAAACTCCCATTTCCAAATCAACAAGAACCATTGACAGATGTGACCGCTCTGTCGCTAAACTAAACACTAATTATGAATCGCTGGTAGGTGATGCAACGAAAATAACTGAGCAGAATGCCAGCCTACTGACCCAATTTAAGTCAATGAAAGCTGAAATCTCGGGTCTTCAAACGGCTATTATACGGTTATCTAAGGACGTCAATGACCATGAAGGAGATCTGGTCTATCTTAAGACAAAGTTCGAGAAGCGCATAAAATGCCTAGAGCAGGCAAGTCGGTACAAAAAAGTTATCACATGAATGCCTTCTTCTTTTCAGGAGAACCTCGTAAATATTTTTGAGTCAATGTGCAAGATCATCCAATCATAGGCTAATACATCCAACATCTAAGACATGTTCAGAGTGCCTACTGCTAATCAAGACCATCCCATCGCAGGAAATTGATCCAAATTTAACAATCGGTGAAGTGCAAGTCGAGCCCAACCATCCCCAAGATCTCTATAATCTTCTAAAGGCAGCCAAAGAAAGGCTGGGCTCTAGGAAGTATCTCGGAAAAGCGTGGACTGCCAATAAAGACGGTTTGGACAAAAAACATTTCGAAAGTGTTTACAAGCCCAGTAAAAGTAGGCCAGTAATTATATAAGCTCAATTAAGAACTAATCTCCTCTACCGGTTTACTATCTACCAGATTCTTCAGTAACCGAATCTACAAGTCAGCTTCACATTTATACTCTTAGACAAAATGAGTTCCCATGTTCGGTACGACATTTTTCAATACAAACAATAACTATACAAAATAAACTTCGTCTATCTCGAGCGAAACCGCGCAAGATTAAATTGATTGTAATTTCATCACTGCAAAGAATTCAGAAACTTTCTTTGTGAACTTTTGTACATTATCGGGCCATACATCGATTGCTCCTCTAATGGTTTCCGAGCACACATCTTATCATTATTTTCCGATATCTATCTCTCTCTCTCTGTCGTGCATATCAATTTTAGATCTCTCATTCTAAAAATTAGTAAAATATTGGCGACCTAATAACCTTTACAGACTCAACCTAATCGCGATTTCCGAGTCTAGGATTAATACGATATACCCAGTTCGGCTGTGGCTATCAGTAGTTTCGATCTGATTCGCGCTGACCATAGGAGTTTCGTGACTTGATGAGACGGTGGTGTAGATTTATAAATCGGTGACGACTCACGCCACGACCCTTTTCTCGAAAATTCTTCGCTTATCCCGAAATCAAAATCAAACTGGGACGATCATTTGAAAAAGACGTTTACCAGTGTTCATCGACTTTCTGATAAAGCTGAATTTAGCAACCAGTTACCAGCACCCAGTTATTTTGTTTTTAAATTTAGGTTAGTATCAAGGCGTTTAAAAAAATACGTGGCGCCTGTACTTTGACCATGTTGACATTTGTTTTCTCGGAAACCCTCGTTTGACATTTCTCTACAATGTGTTCAAAATACACATATTTCAGAGAAATAATATCCTTTGGAGGGTAAATAAAAATATTATATTTGAAGTTTTATTTTTGTTTGTCTTCATTTGGCTTAATCAAATATCCAAGAGATTTACAATTCACCACTTTAAGGGTTATTATGATGTACTATTACGTATATGTAATCGACGGTATTACTCCTTTATAATTATTTTCTGACGTTACGAAAGGCTTTTATTTCATCTTTCAATAATGTTTATGACAAATAACTTTGGTTATTGAAAGGAGGTCATTGTCCAAGAAGTCGCAATAGAAAAAATCGAGCACAAGTTTCTTGATTTTTGTACATTAAATTTTTTGGTGAATTTGAAAGAATGTTGCCTCCCATAATATTCTCAGGACTGTTGATAAAGGTACGCGATTTAATTTTCAAAGAAGGTCCTCTTAATCGATACTACATTTCAATGTTACCAGGACTTGGGAAATTGTTTAAATGCCATTACAGTAAAACGTGTGCCAGTGGTCCATTATTAGCAATTTGACAAAGTATTTTTGATTTCAAAACGACAAACCATTTTTTTGCCCCAAACCAATGATAGTAGGATTTGGGAAATTAAATTAAATTACATTGCAGTAAAAAATGTGTCATTGGCCTAGTGCTAGAAATTCGAGATAAAATTTTCGTTTCCAAGACTGCAAACAATTTTTTAGGACCAACCCCGATACAAGATTTCAATGCAACTGGGATTGGGCATTATACTTAAATTCTATTACTGCAAAACTTGTGTAATCGGTCCAGGCTCAACAATTTTAAAAAATATGTTCATTTCCAAGACCTCCAATAAGTCGGATCTACTCAACTCTGATGCAGAATCGTCAAGAAGGATCCCCATCCTTTATCTGGATTGAAGTGCCCCAAAGAGCTGCTTTCTGTACAGCAGAAAAAAATGGGGCCCTCGAGGTTCAGGTTTATGAACCAAATCCTTCAAACTAAGATTTTCTTTCAAGGGGTCATAAATTTTCTCTCATTTCCCCGTCGAAAAAAACGGGTAGAACCTAAAAATGGGTAGTCGATCCTGGGTCAGGCTGCACCTGTGGATTGTGGAGACCCCTGGCCTAGTGCCAGAAATTTGATCACATATTTTCCTTTCCAAGACTGCAAATACATAATTTATTGGATCTAAACCAGAAGATTGATTTCAATGGTACTAGTACCTGGGAAATTGATTTAAAACACATTGCAGTAAAACGTATGTCATTGGCCCAGTGCCAGCAATTTGACAACATATTTTTGTTTCCAAGAATGCAACAAATTTTTTTAACAACCAAACCCGAAGCCTGATTTCAATGCTACTAGGACTTGGGAAATTGACTTTAAGTCTATTAAAGTGAAACGCGTGTCATTGGCCTAGTTCCAGCAATTTTATAACATATGTTCGTTTCCAAGACAGCAAACCATTTTTTTCTTATCAAGCCGGATACTACATTAATGTTACCAAAACGTGTGGCAGTGACACAGTGCCAACAACTAAATTATATTTTCGTATCCAAAACCAATTACGTTATTTTTAAACATTTCAAAGAAAGTGTCCATTGACATGGTAGCATAATGAAGAGTATCAGGTCAGCTACTGTAAGGTTTCCTTTTCTGCACTTTTTAGGAAGGAATATTTTATTCTACTTAAGAAGCGCTTTATTTCAAGAATCACCAAAGATATAAAATAAGAATTTATATACCTTTGGCAGTCGCAGACTGGGATGCCGGAGCCGACGTTATCGAGGAAGTAAAAAATCGAAAAAGGGCCGGGGTTCCATCCTTGACAATTTTTAAATTAGATTTCTCGCTAAGAATTATGCAGTATTGATTCCTTAAACGACCGCTACTTTTCTATCAGCATATCAATTTATGTACTTCTTGTGCAGCGAAGGATATTCTTTCCTAAATGGTTAGTGTAAGAAATGTTAGACCATGTGGATTCATGCCGTACAATTTGTCATAAATAAAAACGGTAATATCGAAAAGGAATCGAAGTTAGGCATTTTAAATTTGTAGATCATTCCTTTCTCTCCATATGTGCATCAAATTTTCTCCAGAATGTGTTAAGCACTCTAAAGTTAGGGATCGAGGTCGCTGGGCTGCAGATGGAAACCAAAAAAAGTAAAAGTCAGGTTTGGTTCCAAAAAATTGTCTGCAGTCCTGGAAACGAAAATAGTCAAATTGCTGAAACTGGACAAATGGCACACGTTTTACTGCAATGGAATTACATCAATTTATCAAGTCCTAGTAACAATGAAATCAAGCTTCAGGTTTGGATGTTGAAAAAATTGTTTGCAGTCTTGGAAACGAAACCATTTTGTCAAATTGCTGACACTGGTCGAATGACACATATTTTACTGTGATGAAATTTAAATACCAAGTCCCAGTAGCATTAAAATGTAGTATCTGGTCATTTCAGACAAATAATTTGCTTTGGAATGCTAAATACAAATATTATATTTCTGATTCCGACTTTATCGAAAATGACCTCCTTCGAATGCCAAGCCTCGTTCCTCAACAAATCTTTCTGACAATGTTGCAGGAGGTAATATTTCTTCATTATAATCCGGTAATTATAACTTAATAAAATCAATGCTCTCGTTATGGTCTTTTTTCGATCTACACTGCATTGACGATACCCTGCGACGAATATTAAATCACGTCCTTTAGAAATCTTCCTCAGAATATTGCAAGAGGTAATATTCTTTCAAATTCACCCGGAAATTTTAATTTACAACAATCAAGACTCTGCTGATCGATTTTTTTATTCCGACTTCTTGGACAATGACCTACTTCGAATAAGCCAACTGATCTGTCATTGAAATTTATATAGGATAAGTAAAAACCTTTTGTATGGTCAGAAAATAATTATAATCGAGTTTAAGCCAAATGAAGTCAAACAAAAATACAACTTCAAATATAATATTTGTATTTAGCACTCTAAAGGATATTATTTCTCTGAAATATGGTAATTTCAAACATATTCTAGAGAAATGTCAAACGAGGGTGAGGAAGAAAACAAATGTCAACCTGGCCAAAATGCAGGAGCCACGTATTTTTTTTTAACGCCTTGATATCAACCTGAATTTCAATACAAAATAACTGGATTATGATAACTGGTTGCTAAATTCAGATTCATGCCTTTATGCTAGTATAATATGCTCAGGCGACTTCAATATAAATGCGGCTGACACTGACCAACAGGCCTGGTCTAAGCAAAACAGTTTGTCATGCTATTTCGTGCTCCACGAGATTGTTAGCGATCCTACACTCACGAGAGAAAAGTCCTTATCAATTTTAGATCTAATCTTTGTGAGTGAAGAAGTACCTACTATAAACTCAAACGTGATCAAGTTGTCAAAAACTTTCGATTACGATATGCAGATTGGGATAATGTTCTTAATGGCGGCACACTAGAAGACAAAGTACACATTTTGCCCGCTCCTTGAATTCAGAATCGCGAGACCTATGTCTCCATGGTATACCGACTCTGTCAAAAAAATTTCAAGAACTAGGGATACGGCACGGTCCACATGGCGCATCAACAAAACTGATGCAAATCATGCGAAATTTACATTCCTTTGTAACCTCGCAGCGACGTCCTTGCGGTGGAAAAGAGCGGAATACCTTTTCTCCCTCCTTGAAAGACCCTCCTCCAAACACACCAGGGAAAAAATCAATCGATCGGTTCCTGACCAAACGGCGATTTATAACTTCGTCCTCGATACCCTTCCACTAGCATCTCCTTTGGAAATGGCCATTCAAGACATTCGTGTGCCAATGTGTGTCCCTTCGTGTCTGCCTTCCCTTATGGACATTAATAAAACTTCGTTGGATCAGGAATATTTCCATCGGCATGGAAGGAGGGTATTATCCGCCCACTTCTTGAAACTATTCAGACGAGTTTTCACAAGAACCTACGCCCAATTACAATCCTTCTATTCTTAACGAAAGTATTAGAGAATTGTATGCGTGTAACAGATAACCCCCAGCACCAACAACCACAACATTATTATCATAGCGCTGCTAGGCCTAAAGCGAGCGTTCGAAACTCTAGACCACAATCTCCTTTCGGTCAGGTTGGAATCAGAGAGATTTACTAGGAACGCGTTGTCCTGATTTGTCAATTTTATCTCAATCCATCTTATTCCCATCCAGTAAGGAAGCGTGTACCACACGGGCGGTCCTTAGCCGTACCCTGTTTCTGATATACACTAATGATCTACAAGAGCACTTTCTCAAGTATTTAGTTTCGTTGGAGTTGGTCTCTCGTAAAAATGTTAAGGATTCTATTCAAATGTACACGGATGAAATACAAGCACACATCCGATCTAAATTAGAAGGCATTGACTCCAGGGTCTTAGTCTTGAATATAGCGCACTCCTAATCAAGGTCAAACTCATTCTTTGCCCTCTCTTCCCTCTTCAATTATTCGTACACGAGCTACGGCCCCTGTCGAACACTGTGGGTACTTCTAGATTACTCTACTTTAGTTTTGTCATGAAAATCTATGTTAAATTATTTTTCTATTTAAAGATAGGCTTATCTAAGAAATAAAATTGTCTCCTTCGACGCATATGTTAAAACATGAACGTGCGGTATAGTTAGGAATAATCGAAATGTGTTCTAAGAAGGACAGATTTTAGTATATTGTGCACATTCTGCGGCGTTAGGTTTAGTATCAGCCTCAGTGTTAGTTATATAATTTCTATAGTTTATAGTTATTCTAGGTCAGACTTAAGCATCACCCCCACTTTTTTGAATATCTTAGCGTCCGGCAGGTGAACTGATTCAACAGATTGCTCCCCGATCAGGAAGGTGTGGGGATCACTTTAGGTTGTCTCCCTCTAAGCGTAAGAGTGGGGATGGCGGGAAACGAGCAGGGTTTCAACGCCGAGTTACGCGGCACCGCTCAGAACCTTGGCGTCCTTCGCCCGAGTAACATTAACTTTTGCACTCGCTCAGACAATCCATGTACGATTATTCTCAAGTGTTTAATAAATCAGTTTCTTTGTTTAATTGGAGTCGTGCTTAGTCGCCCAGAACACGTATCTTAGTCTAGTAGGAATGAGCCTGCAGATTAAGTGACAATTTACACACACACACACACACACATACATACATATATATATATATATAACCTATTTCCCACATTGGTGACCCCGAGTTCGGCGTCTTCGCAAATGCGACGCAGTTCTGAGAGTCTCGAAGTTTCTCGGAGGCTAAACGTGAATCAGGCTTTTTCACGGACGATTGGACAGCCCATCATTGCACCTAGAAAAATTGAGGCCCATAGCAAATTGTGTTGGATCACAATTTTCACGAATCTCTCATCACCAGCAGTAGTGCACTGGCCGTGCATCTACGTCGATGCGTAATAGTCTTGCTTCCTAGCGCTGAAGCAGAAATCACTCCACCATAATACGCCAGCTAAATTAGACGTGCGTCTTAGCGGTAGGTTTCTTTCGATTGGTTTATAGTAAGAAATAAAAAAGCGTGCGCGTTAATGTTCGCACGGGCTCTTGCTTTGAAGCCTATTTTCACCTTCAGTTTCGCGAATAGAAGACGCGTGTGTCGTGCCTATGAAGTCGAAAAATCTTGATGTCGATGAAACAAAAAACGAATTGATGTTTATTTCGCGGTCAAGTTTGTACGACTTAAAGAGTGCTCCGCGGAAATTCAAGAGCGCGAAATTTCAGTCGGAGATTTAAGAACATCGCGTCAGTGTCTAAAGCTTAAATTTTTTTCTGACCGTGCCTGTGAGACGCCTGCGTGCGTACATTAGGAAATTGTGAGACGCCTGCGGCATACTCAGGTTGGATAGGGAAATTGTATTATAACACTAAGCATAAAGCTAGTGTTTTTATCGCATCATGCCGGAAAATAACGGCGAAGCCGATATAACTGCCGACTTTGCTGCAGCACAACAACAAATTGAATTATTGCGGTCACGTTTAGACCAGCTTCAAGTTCCGCGAATCGAGTCGACGCGCGTGCCGAAACTGCGGCCATTTTTTCGTGACGATCCAGCATACTGGTTCTTACAAATCGAAGCAGCTTTTCGTAATGCGGGTATTACTCAAGATAAAACAAAACCTGACTACGTTCTACGTGCGCTAGAATATGACATAGGACAAACTTGTCGCAGTATTGTCGTAGATCCCAACGTCACGGATCAATATGCAAAAATAAAAGAAAGGTTAATCGCAACATACTCTGCGTCGTCTAAAGCGCGGCTGCGCCAATTGTTGAAGGGGCAAGTCCTCACGGAAGTCCTCGCTAGTCTTAAATAGAATACGCAGTCTAAATGCAGAAAATCGGGTCAACGAATCAGTAATAAAATCGATATTTTTAGATCATCTTCCGTCAACGGCCCGAGGCATTCTGGTTACGAATAGGTATGAATCAATTGACAAGTGCCGAGGTGGCCGATCTGGCAACCGAAATTATGTCCAGTTCGTCTCAATATGTTTCCGCCGCGTCAACTACTCATTCTTCTGGCGTGCTAGGCACACTTGAAAAAATGCGTGAGGATTTATCTACCCGTACAGTGAAAGTAAATAGGCTCGAAAAAACAGTCCAATCGAAAAACCACGATCGCAGACAAACTCGGTCGCGTAGTCAAGGGCGTAAATCGGATCTATGTTGGAAGCATGGTAAGTTCGGGAAGAAGGCTACCTCTTGCGCGGGTTCCGCGATGCACCCATGCAAATGGAAAAACACTCCGATTGACGATAACGCATGACCATCACTTTCTGAGGTCGTGTCTCGTCCCCAACAACTGTCAGCGCGTCTCCATGTTTTTGACTAATCGACGGCCGAATGTTTTCTGGTCGACACGGGCGCGGAGATATCATGGCTTCCAGTCGGTAATCCTCAGGGCAAAACTCCGAACAGTTTCAAGGTTTTCGCGGCCAATGACACCTGTATTAATACTTACGAAGAGGATTTCCGTACTCTTCATTTAGGAATTCCACCGATCTCGTGGAATTTTTGCGTGGGAGACGTGCCGCATCCAATCATAGGGGCTGACCTCATAAAACATTACGGTCTCTTGCCCGATTTAAAAGGTTGTAGAATCATCGATCCCACCACAAATTCATTTTCACGCGGTGTGGTTAAGAAAGTCGCAGTAATTTCGTTTAGTGTGATTGAGATCGCGGATAAGTACACTAACATTTTATCCGAATTCCCGGAGTTAACTGGTATCGCGCAACCGACACTGGGGGAAAATCGCAGCGTGGTTCATCACATCGTTACCAATGGTCCCCCGGTGGCCGAGCGTCCTCGTCGTCTGGCTCCAGACAAACTCAAAGCGGCAAAAGAGGATTTTAAACAACTTACAGATGTAGCTCATTGTCTTGCGTCTTCGAGTCCTTGGACAAGCCCAATTCACATGACCAAAAAGAAAGACGGTTCATGGCGAATTTGCGGCGACTATCGCAGATTAAATGCGGTCACAGTTCCCGAAAAGTTTCCAGTACCTCACTTGCATGACTTCTCAGCAAACTTACAGGGCAAACGTGTCTTTTCGAAAATAGATATGTATAAAGCGTACAATCAGATCCATGTCGCTGAAGAGGATATAGAGAAAACAGCTGTAACCACGCCGTTCGGATTGTTTAAGTTCACAGTCATGACTTTTGGCTTAAAAAACGCGAGTCAAACGTTTCAGCGTTACATGTTCCGTGCGCTCGGCGATTTAGAATTTGCATTATCCTATATTGACGATATTTTTATTGCGTCGGAAACGATCGAACAGCACGTTGAACACTTAAGTGTTGTTCTCGGTAGGCTCAAAGAATACGGTTTACGGATCAACGTAGCGAAATGCGAATTGAGTAAAGAAGAACTCGAGTTTCTCGGACATTCAATCAATAGAAGTGGCTGCAAGCCCACGGTTGAGAAAACCCGAGCTATTACAGTTTCCCAAACCAGAGACTAGGCTAGATCTTCGTCGGTTTCTCGAGATTGCAAACTTTTATAGACGCAAGACTCCTCACGCGGCACAAATCCAAGCACCCTTAAATGAATTGTTAGTAGAATCAAAGAAAAATCATAAGCGACCGGTGCCGTGGACTGCGGAATCAGAGAAAGCGTTTGACGAGGTTAAAAAGAGCATCGCGAATGCTACCTTATTAGTTCACTTTTAAGATGAAGCAGAACAAAATGTTGAGGGCTCATGAAAACCGCTTGCCTTTTTTTCCAGGAAGTTGAATTCGGCACAGCGAAATTATAGCTCTTATGACCGAGAGTTGAATGCCATTTTCGAGGCGACCAAGTACTCGCGCGCAGAGTCACTTTGGTTGTCCACTGAGTTCAGCTTGATAGATCTGGCAAAAATTCAAGAAAATGATGATGAACTTAAAGCGTTGTTGCAATCTACTGATACATCCCTTAATCTCAAGCGACTTCAGTGGGGCCCAACACACACTTCAGTGGTCTGTGACCTAACAGGAGAAACGTTCAGGCCATTCGTGGCTGGAGTGCTGCGCAGGCGAGTTTTTGACTTGTTTCACAAACAGGCGCATCCGAGTGCCAAGGTAGCTACGTGTGGCCTCGTATGCGTAAGGATATTTCGGTATGGTTAAAAGCTTGCTTGGAATGTCAGAAATCGAAAGTTTCGTGTCACACGCGCCTAGCTCCAGCTAACTTTGTAGCGCCGGACGGTAGATTTAATTTTGTGCACATCGATATAGTTGGACCACTTCCGCTTAGTGAGAATTACAGATACTTTCTCACCATGATTGACAGGTTCTCGCGTTGGCCGGAGGCCATTCCATTGGAAGATACTAAGGCAACCACGGTTTGCAGGGCTTTCACAGATTGTTGGATCGCTCGCCTCGGCGCGCCGGAGACGGTAACAAGCGATCAGGGCAGTCAGTTTTGAGGGGCAACTTTTCACTGCACTGTTACAGCTAGCTGGTTGTCCACGGTTATGTTAGGCCTGCGTTCTAATGTACTTGATTCAGGTGCGTCCCCGGCCGAGTATTTATATGGGACAACTTTGCGGATCCCAGGCGAGTTTGTGATTCCTGAGGATTTTTCGAAAGATTCACAAATATTTCTTGAAGAGTTTCGTGAGCACATGCGCGCTGTCAAGCCGGTTACTGTTGAACACCGGCACAAAAGGCGTATTTTTGATCATAAAGATTTGAGGAAGTGCTCACATGTTTGGTTAAAGGTTGGAGGAATAAAGAAATCTCTTGAACACCCGTACACCGGACCGCATAAGATTACAAAACGCGTTTCCGACCGGGTCATAGACATTGATGTAAACGGAACGATCCGCAGCGTAAGTTTAGAAAATGTAAAACCTGCGTATTACGTAAGAGACGACTTCGAAAAATTATCCTCGCCGCAAGAATTACTTGCTCTTAAAACTTATTCGCGAAAAGCAAAATTTACTTTTGTGCCAGATGTAAAACTTTAAGAATAATATGTTTGTATCTCCTTTCTCGGTCATCGAAACTACGATAAATAGAGTTTAG
>JAABKJ010002383.1:0-20186 GCA_011634705.1 Andricus grossulariae | reverse complement strand
ATTGAATTCAACTTTTTTTACCTAAAATAAATATTTTGCTTGTTTTGATTTAACTATTTGATAAAACAATTTGGTAAAAAATGCAAATATTTCGTTAAAAGTTTTTTTTTTGTACGAAATTAATCTTCCTGCTAGGAAGTTGATTTTCTTTTTTGAAAATTCACGTTTTCCGGTTCAAAATTATTTTTGTCAACAGAAAATTCAACTATTTCATTTTTGAGTGTAAATAAATCTTCTTTAGTAGAAAATTCAACTATTCCATTTTGACTGTGAATTATTGTATTCTGATAAAAATTTGTCTTTTTTGTTTGAAAATTAATCTTCTTGGTTAAAAATTTTTTTTTCTTTTGTTTGGAAATTTAACTATTCAGTGAAAAATGAACCACTTGTTGAAAATTCGTCTTTTTCAGTTGCGAATTGTTTTTTGAACTATAAACTTAACTATTTAATTTTTGTTGCAAAATTTATCTTTTTTAAACGTAAATTCAGCAATTTAGTTGATATTTACCTTTTTTCAGGTAAAATTTAATTTTTTCATTTGAAAATAGTTTTTTTTGCCTGAAAATTAATTTCTTTGTCTCAAAATGTAACGATTTCATTTTTGATTGTAAATTCTTCTTTAGATAAAAATTTAACCACGTTCTTCAAAATCGGCTTTATCTTGATTAAAAAAATTATTTTTTCAACAACAAATTTAACTATTCCATTTTCGATTGTAAATTAATCTTTTTTTAGTGGAAAATTCAACTACTTAATTTTTGTAAAAAAATTATTCTTTTTCGGTTGAAAATTTAACCATTTTTTTTAATTCTCTTTTTTAAATTAAAATTGATTTTCATTAACTAAAAACTTAACAATTACATTTTTTACTGTAAATTAGTGTTTTTTAGTTGAAAATTCAGCTATGTAAGTTTTGCTGGTAAATTAATCTTTTGTAGATGCAAATTCAACTATTTGGTTGAAAATTTATGTATTTTGTTAATGTATTTTGATAAAAATTTGTCTTTTCTCGTAGAAGATTTTTTTTTGCTTTTAAACCCTTTTCCAGGTTGCAGAATAAAATATTTTCAAAAAATTAATCCTGATGGTACGAAATTTATCAATTTTTCAAAAATTCACATTTTTTGTTCAAAAATGAATTGTGTTTTTCAAAGTTCGTCTTTTTGGTTGAAAATTGATTTTTTTGCCTGAAAATTCATTTTTGTAACTAAAAATTCGACTTTTTCAGTTTTGATTGTAAATTATTCTTTCTTAGTCGAAAATTTAACCATTTGCTTGAAAATTGCCTTCTTTCTTTATGGAAATTCAATTTTTTGAACTAAGAATTCAGCTACTTCATTTTGACTGTAAATTAATTTTTTTAGTTGGAAATTGAACTATTTGATCACAAATTAAAGTATTTGGTTAAAAATTGGTCATTTTAGTAAAAAATTTATTTTTCCAAATTGAAAATTCAACTATTTGGTTTAAAATTATTCCATTTTTTTTAAATTCATGCTTTTTGGTAAATGCGTTATTTAGTGGAAAAGTTATCTTTTAATTAAAAATTCATGTATTTTCTTGAAAAGTCATGTATTTTGTCGAAAAATTACTTTTTTGAGTGCAATAAATGCCTTTTCGCGTGAAAAATTAATCTAGTTTGTCGAAAATTCATTTTTTTGTTGAGAACTCAACTATTTTTTTAATCATTAGTTTTTTATGGTAAAATTCAGTTGCTTGAAAATTCGTTTCATTTCGTTGACAATTTATATTTTAAACTGAAATTTCAACGATTTTATTTCACATTAAATAATGATTTCCTCCAATTAAAAATGTGAGTACGTGGAAATTTATCTTTTTGGGTAAAAAATAAATCAAATTAATTAAATTTTTTCTTAAATTGGGCTTTTATGGTTGAAATTAATTATTTGAAAATTCGTTTTAATTCGTTGGAATTTTTTTAACGAAGAATTTAAGGATTCCATGTTATGTTGTTAACTGATTTTTTCTAGTGAGAAATTTAAACATTTTGTTGAAAATTCATGTATTTTGTTGAAAATTTATCTTTTTGGATTGTAAGTTAACCGGGCTTGTTTAAAATTCATTTTTTGAATAAATTTTTATTTTTTTTTTAAATTAGGCTTTCATGGCTGAATTCTTTGAAAATTGGTTTTATTACGTTAAAAGTTTTTTTTTTTTACTGAAAGTTTAAAGATTCCATTTCATGGTGGAAAATTTTTTGGTTTAAAAATTTAACTATTTCGTTTGAAATTCATGTATTTTATTGAAAATTCGTATGAAGGTAATCGGATTTGTAAAAAATTCATCAGTTTGTTGGAAACGCATATTTTTTATTAAGGATTCAATTGTTTTTATATTAGGATTTTATGGTTGAACTCTAATAGTTGAACTTTTTTTTTATTTTGATGAGAATTTATTTTTTTGATGAAAATTTAACCATTTCGTTTCATGTTGTAGACTGATACTTTTTAGTTGATAATTCATGTATTTTCTTGAAAATTTTTCTTTTTGGGTAAAAAATTAATCTGGTAGTTGAAATTTCATATTTTTGGTTGAGTATTAAACTTTTTTTCAATGAGGCTTTTATGGCTATACTCAAATAGTTGAAAATTTGTTTCATTTTATTGAAAACTTGATTTTAACTGAAAATTAAACGATTCGTTTTATATTGAAAACTGATATTTTTTAGTTGGTAAATCATGTATTTTCTTGAAAATTCATCTTTTTGGTTGAGGATTCCATTTTTTGTTTAATTAGGCTTTTATGGTTGAACTCTAATAGTTAGAAATTTGTTTTATTGTCAATTTATTTTTTTGATGAAAATTTAATGGTTTCTTTTTATTTTGAAAACTGATATTTTTTAGTTGGTAACTCATGTATTTTCTTGAAAATTCATCTTTTTGGTTGAGGATTCAACTTTTTTTTATTTGGCTTTTATGGTTGAACTCTAATAGTTGAAAATTTGTTTTATTTTGTTGACAATTTATTTTTTTCATGAAAATTTAACGATTACGCTTTATGTTGTAAACTGATATTTTTTAGTTGATAATTCATGCATTTCCTTGAAAATTCGTCTTTTTGGGTAAAAAATTAATCTGATAGTTGAAAATTCATCTGTTTGGTTGAAAATTAGGCCTTTTTTAAAATTTAAGCTCTTATTGCTAAACTCAAATAGTTACAAATTTGTTTCATTTTGTTGAAAATTTATTTTTAATTAAAAATTTAACGATTTCGCTTCATATTTGTAAACTGATCATGTTTAGTTCAAAGTTATTGCATTTTGTTGAAAATTTGTTTATTCTGTTAAAAATTCGACTTCTTGGGTAGCAAATTATTCGGGTTCTTGTGGATTCATCTTTTCGGTTGAGGATTCAATTTTTTTTAATTAGGGTTTTATGGTTGAACTGGAAAAGTTAAAAATTTGTTTTATTTTCTCAAATATTTAATGATTGGATGAAAATGTAACGATTTTGTTCTTAGTTAAAGACTGATATTTCTTAGTTCGTAATTCATGTTTTTGAAAATTCATGTATTTTGTTGAAAATTCATGTGTTTTGTTAAATATGCGTCTAATTGGGCAAAAATTCATCAGTTCGTTGAAAATTTATATTTTTGTTTGAGGATTCACCTTTCTATCAATTAGGCTATTCTAAGTTGAAAATTTAACCATTTTCTTGAAAATTCACTTCTCCCTTGAATAAAATTCAATTTTTTGAACAAAAAATTCACCTATTTCATTTTGTATGTAAATTAATTTTTTTCAGTAGAAAATTGAACTATTTGATTAAACATTAATGTATTGTGTTGAAAATTGGTCATTTTAGTAGAAAACTATTCTTCTTGGTAGAAAATTCATTCCTTTCAGCTGAAAATTCATTTATTTGGTTGATATTAACATCAGAAATTCATAATCTTCTTTGTTAAAAATTAAACAATTTTATATTTTTATATGATTTTTTGGTTGAAAATGCTGCTGTTTTAATTTTCAACCGACTAGTTGAATTTGCAACTACAAATGATTACTTTACAATCAAAATTGGAATAGTTGGATTTTCCACTAGAAAAAATTAATTTACAATAAAAAATGTAATACTTAGTTTTCAGTTAAAGAAAATAAATTCAAATTAAAAAAAGCGAATTTTCAAGAAAATGGTTCAATTTTTAACAATTTTAACAATCAAAAATTAAATAGTTCAATTTTTCACAAGAAGGAGATTAATTTACAGTCGAAAATGGACGATTTAGTTAAATTTTGAGTGAAAGAAAATAATTTTTGACAGGAAAAAAAAATTTCAAAGAAAAATATGAATTTGTAAGCGAGAAGATTAATTTTCAAACAACAAAGACAATTTTTTATCAAAATACAATAATTTACAGTCCAAAAGGTGAATTAAAAAAAAATGAATTTTCTTGCAAGAAGATTAATATCTTACATAAAAAAAATACTGCTACAAAATACATGCATTTTCTACCAAATTGTTGAATTTTTAATTAAAAAAGATAAATTTTCCACACAAAATTAAATAGTTAAATTTCCAGCTTGGAAATTAATTTGCAATTAAAACAGAACAATTATTTTAACAAATAATATTTGAGAAAAAGAAACATTTCTAACCAAAAAACACAAATTATTAACAAAACGGTTTATTTTTCAACAAAAAATACCCTTTTAAGAAAAATGTAGAATTCCCTATAATATGAATCAATTTTTAACCAAATAGTTAAATCTTGTACAAAAAAAAATGATTTTCTACCACGAAGACTCATTTTCTATCACATGGATAAAAAAATTAAGTTTCAACTAAGAAAAAAGCAAATTTTTATGGAAACGGTCAAATTTTTAACCAAACAAATAATTTATAATCAGAAATAAATTAGTAAAATTTTTATTCAAAAAACTAATTTTCAAGCAAATGAAAAACAATTTTCAACCGAAATGACGAATTTATAACAAAGCAGTTGATTTTCAACAAAAAACGTCACTTTTTAACAAAATTGTCGAATTTTTTTAAACATTTATTAATTTCTAACTAAAATATTTGAATCTTTAATGAAAAAATGGATTTTTAACCAAGAAGAATAATTTTCTACCATAAAAGACAAATTTTCAACAAAATACATTAATTTCCACCAAAATAGTTTAATTTTAAACGAAAAAATATTAATTTACAATCAAAAATGGAATAGTGAAATTTTCCAGTTGAAGAAAAATAATTTTCTACAAGAAAAAAACTTTTTCAACAAAATACATGCATTTTCTACAAGATAATTTACTTTTTAACTAAAAAAGATCAATTTACAATGAAACATGTAATGGTTAATCAGGAAGACGAATTTTCAACGAATTAGTTGATTTACCCGAAAAAAAAGACTTTAGAACTAAAAGGTTTAATTTTTTACTATAAAATACAATTTTGTAAGAATATATATCAATCTTTAACTAAGTAGTTGAATTTTCAATTAAAGAAGATTTGTTTACAATCAAAAATGGAACAGTTAAATTTTCAGTTAACAAAAAAGCTTTTCAACTGAAAAACGTGAATTTTCAACAACAAAAAATGAATTCTCTAGCAAGAAGGTTCATTTCTTACCTAAAAAGGCAATTGTTAACAAAATCAATGCATTTTTTACCGAATTCCTGAATTTTTAATTAAAAAAGAGCAATTTTCCCAAAAAATTATATAGTCAAATTTCCAGTTAGAAAATTAATTTGCAACAAAAAAACGAACTTTTAAGAAACAGTTAAATTTTCAACAAAAACAACGATTTTTTTTTAGCAAAATAGTTTAAATTTTTAACCAAAGAAATAAATTGTCTACTAAAATTATGGATATTCAACCAAAAAATTAATTTTCACCAAAATTGTTGAATTTTCTACTAAGAAATTAATCTTCAATCAAAAGAAATGAATTGTCAACAAAAATGTAATAGTTTATAGTTCGAACAAAATTTTTATTTTGATTGAAAAAAGTTGAATTTAATAAAAAAAATTAATTTTCAACTACAACTGATTATTTTACCATTCAAAATGTGATAGTTAAATTTTAAGTTAAAACAAGTAATTCTCGAGAAAAAAACATTTTTCAACCAAAAAACACGAATTATTAACAAAACAGTTTATTTTCTAAGAAAAAATGCCTCTTTAACAAAAATGTTGCATTTCCTATAATATAAATTAATTTTGCAATAAAAATGGAATAGTTTAATCTTCAGTTAAAAGAATTTATTTTCAACTAAGAAATAAGCGAATTACTATCAAAACGTTACGATTTTCAACTAAACCAATTAATTTGTAATCAACAAAGAAGTAGTAAAATTTTTATTAAAAAAAACTAATTTTCAAGCAAACGCATAATAATTTTCAACCAAAAAGACGAATTTATAACAAAGCCATTGAGTTTCAAAAAAAAACATTACCTTTCGACAAAATTGTTGAATTTTTGAAATATTTATTAATTTTTAACTAAAATAGTTGAATCTTCAATGAAAAAATGGATTCTTAAACAAGAAGAATAATTTCCTACCATAAAAGACAAATTTTTAACAAAACACATTAATTTTCAACCAAATAGTTGAATTTTTAACTAAAAAATAATAATTTACATTAAAAATTGAAATAATTCTTATATCATAGTTATTACATTCTTTAATGTCAATTAATATTTTTTAGTTGAAAATTCAACTATTTCGATGAAAAGTAATGTATGTTGATGAAAAGTTGCCTTTTTTGGTAAAACATCAATCTTTTTGTTTAAGAATTCAATTAATCCAAAAGTCATTCGAATTCTTAGCAAATTCTTGTTTGGAATTTTTTCCCAACAATCAGATTAAATCCGCTGATACACAAAAATCTAAATCTAGTTTTTATTTTCAAGTGCAGTAATATAAGATTCCGATGAAATTCTGGGCTATATGAATCCAAATAGTTGGTAGGCGGATTGGGGCATTTATTATCCCCTTATTTAAAATGTTGGTAAATGGGGATAGGGGAAAGGGGATGCCTCCGGACATCGAAATAGGGAATTCGAGGCATTTCCCATTGTGATAATTTCAATGCCTCAGTTTTGCAGCTGGCAGCGGAAACAAATTTCTAATGTCACATTAAACAACCGGTGACAATGGGACGTCATTCGACACGAGCCGTATCAATATACGGCCAATGGCCAGGGCGCCGATTGACGTTGACAATACGCCACAAGGAGAACAATTAGAGAAATTCGCTTCGCACACGTTTATGCGATTCTAGTCATTTTTATAATGCTCGTGACCTACCTCACTTATACCACACACGTGCCTTCACTATATATAGCACGTCCTTTATTTATTATGACTTTTACATTGACAGGCGTTTCTCTTGTTCTGTTTAACTTTGGATCCTAACTAGTCAGATCATTCTATACAAACAACATAAATAGACAGATTGAGATTATTGGCTCTAAATTGTGGGGACAATAAATAGGGTGGGGCTATTTATATTTCACTAATCTTCCATGAATTTCCCATGAATTTTCAACTTGGATTACCTCGAATATTAATTTTCTACCAATAAATGAATTTTCAGCAAAATATATTTATACAAACAACATAAATAGACAGATTGAGATTATTGGTATATAAATTGTGTGGCACAAAAAATAGGATCTATTGATATTTCTTTAATTTTTTATGAATTTTTAAGCTGTATTACCTCGAATATTAATTTTTTACCAATAAACGAATTTTCAATCAAATTATTCTATACAACAACATAAATAGACAGATTGAGATTATTGACTCTAAATTTTGGGGCACATTAAACGGAAAAAGATAAGTCTTCAACATACGATGGAATCGTTAAATCCTTAGTTTGAAAAATAAATTTTCAACGACATAAACGAATTTTCAACAATAAAAGCCTAATCTAAAAAACTAATTTTCCACAAAATCGTGAATTTCTAATAAAATACATGAATTTTCAACCAAAAAAGATCATTTTTAAACAAGAAATGGAATTGCTAGATTTTCAGTTTTAATAGTTCAACTATAAATCAAGTAGTTTATTTTTAAACGGAAAACATAAATTTTTAATTAATTGGTTACATTTTCAACAAAATACATGAATTTTCCACCAAATAGTTATATTTTCAGTTATAAAAATAACTTTCTACGAAATGGAACGAATTTTCAAAAAGTTGAATTCAACCATAAAAGCCTAATTAAACAAAAAAACTTGAATCCTCAATCGAAAAGAAAAATTATCAAAAAAATGCATGAATTTTTAACCAAACGTTTGAATTTTCCACTAAAAAATATTTCCACCAAATTTAATAACTTGGTTGGAAATTCATGTGGATTGTTGAAAAATTGCCTTTTTCGGTAGAAAATAATTCTACTTGATCGAAAATTCTTGTTTCAACAAAACACATGAATTTTCAACAAAGTTAACGATTTTTCAAAAAAATAAATGAATTTTCAAATTAAAAATATAAGTTTTCAACATAAAAGGAATCTTTAAATTTTCAGTTTAAAAAGTTAATTTTCAGAGAAGTCAAACCAAATTTTTAGCCAGTTGAATTCATCCATAACAGCCGTAATTTAAAAAAAATTAAATTCTCAACCAAAAAGATAACTTTATAACCAAAAAAATAACTTTTTAACAAAAAGATTAATTTTCTACACAAAAAGACGAATTTTCTAAAACACATGAACTTTCAACAAAATAAACAAATTTTCAAAAAAATAGATGAATTTCCAACTGAAAAATATCAGTTTTCAACATAAAACGGAATCTTCGAATTTTCAGTTTAACAAGCAAATTTTCAGGGAAATCAAACAAAACTTTCAGCCAGTTGAATTCAACCATAAAAGCCTAATTTAAGAAAGTTAAATTCTTAACCAAAAAAATAAATTTTCAACAACCGGAATAATTTTGTACTCAAAAAGACGAATTTTCTACAAAAAATGGATTTTCCACAAAATGAACGAATTTTCAACACAACACATGAATTTTCAACTAAAAAATATCAGTTTTCAACATGAGATGAAATCGTTAAATTGTCATGCAAAATATAAATTTACAACGAAATAAAACAAATTTTCAACTATTATAGTTCAAACATAATAGCCTAATTGAAAAAAGACGCATTTTTAACAAAACACATGAATTTTCAACAAAATACTTGAATTATAAACTTAAAAATATAAGTTTTTCGCCTTAAACAAAATTGTTAAATTTTCAGTTAAGAATACATTTTTAACAAAATAAAACAAATTTTGAACGATTTGAGTTCAACCACAAAAGCCTGATTAAAAAAAAAGTTGAATCATCAACCAAAAAGTGGAATTTTCAACAAAACAAATGAATTTTCAACAAAATACACCAATTTTCAAGAAAATACATGAATTAAAAAAAAACATGAATTATCAACTAAAAAATATCATTTTTATTATGAAACCGAATCTTGAAATTTTCATCTAAAAAATAAATTTTCAACGAAATAAAACAAATTTTTAACTATTTGAGTTCAACTATAAAAGCATATAAAAAAAGTTTACTCCCCAACCAAATAGATGAATATTCAACAACCAGATTAAATTTCTACCTAAAAAAATGAATTTTGAATAAAACACATGAATTTTTTACAAAATAAAAAATTTTTCAAACAAAAAATAGATGAATTTCCAACTAAAAAAAATCAGTCTCCAACACAAAACGGAATCTTCAAATTTTCCGTTTGAAAAGTAAATTTTCAGGGAAATCAAACCAAATTTTCAGCCAGTTGAATTCAAACATAAAAGCTTAATTTAAGAAAGTTAAATTCTTAAGCAAAAAAATAAATTTTCAAGAACCGGATTAATTTTGTATCCAAAAAGACGAATTTTCTACAAAACATGAATTTTCAATAAAATAAACGAATTTTCAACAAAACACACGAATTTTCAAGAAAATACATGAATTATCAACTAGAAAATATCAGTTTTTAACATAAAACAAAATCGTTCAATTTGCATTCAAAAAATAAATTTTCCACAAAATAAAACAAATTTTCAACTATTTGAGTTTAACCATAAAAGCCTATAAAAAAAGTTGGCTCCCTAAAGAAAAAGATGAATATTCAACAACCAGAATAATTTTCTACCTAAATAAAAAATTTGAACAAAATACATGAATTTTCGACAAAAAGCATGAATTTTCAACTAAAGAAAATCAGTTTTCAAGATGAAACAAATTCGTTAAATTTTCATCCAAAAAATGAATTTTTAACAAAGCGAAATAAATTTTTGACTATTGGAGTTCAACCATAAAAGCCTCATTAAAAAAAAGTTTACTCCTGAACCAAAAAGACGAATTTTCAACAAATCAGAGAGATGAATTTTCATCTAAAAATATTAATCTTCAGCAAAAAAGCGATTTTTCAAAAAACTGGTTCTATCAGAATTTTCAAACAAAATAGTTCAATTCTCAAGCAAAGAAGAACAATTTTCAATTTTTAATTAAAAAGTCAAATTTTCAAGAAAAAAAAAAGATTTAAATTTTCATCCGAAAAAGATTTCAGTTTGACTTTTCAACATCAAAATATAAGTTTTAAATCAAAAGTAAATTTTCTACGAACATAATGGAATTTTCAACCCAAAAAGACGAATTTTCAATAAAACATTTGAATTTTCAACTAAGAAGGATGACTTTTTAACGAAATTAAAAAGACAAATAACAAAAAAAAATAATTTCTCATCCGGAAAAGATTTTAACTCGTTTTAATAGGCTTTTGAAAATTACAATATAAATTTTGAACAAATAGTGATTTTTCTACGTAATACTTGAATTTTCAACCCGAATAAACAAATTTTCAAGAAAACAGGTAAATTTTTAAATAAATAATTTAAGTTTGTAGTAAGGAATTTGAATTTCCAAAAAAAACATGAATTTTCAACGGAAAAGTTCATTTTTATCCAAATAGTTTACTTTTCCACCAAATTATTGAATTTTCAAGCCAAACGTGCCTTTCTAACTAAAATTTTAAATTTCAAATTCAACTATGTACATGAAAATTAATTTATTTCGTTAACAATTTATCTTTTTATGGTAGAAAAATAATCTCTTTGGTTGAAAATACATTTTTCTGTTTAAAAGTTCACTACTTGGTTGAAAATTCAGGTAGCTTCTTTAAAATTCACATTTTTCATATTGCATATTTTTTTATATATTTTTTTTTTGAAAATTCATATTTCATATTTTAGTGGATGATTTAAAATGATAATATAAGTTTTGAACTAATAATGATTTTTCTACGAAGATACTTGAATTTTCAACTCAAAAAGACGAATTTACAAGAAAATAGGTTAATTTTTAAATAAAGAATTCAATTTTCTACTTAAGTATTTGAATTTTCAACAACAAACATGAAATTAATATTGTAGTGCACTTTTTAAAATCACAATATAAATTATGAACATATAGTGATTTTTCTACGAAGATACATGAATTTTCAACACAAAAAGACGGATTTTCAACAAAATAGGTAAATTTTTAAATAAATGATTCAAGTTTCTACTAAAGTATTTAAATTTTCAACAAAAAACCAGAAATTCATATTTTAGTCCACTTTGTAAAATCACAATATAAATTTTGAATAAATAGTGATTTTTCTACGAAGATACTTAAATTTTTAACACAAAAAGACGGATTTTCAACAAAATAGGTAAATTTTTAAATAAATTGTTCAATTTTCTACTATAGTATTCAAATTTTCAACGAAGAACGTGAATTTTCAACAAAAAAGTTCAGTTTCATCCAAATAATTTACTTTTCCACCAAATTATTGAATTTTTAAGCCGAGCACGTGCATTTTCAACTGAAAATTTTTTATTTTAAATTCTACTAGGTGGATGAAAATTAATTTATTTCGTTAAAAATTTGTCTTTTTTTGGTAAAAAAATAATCTGCTTGTTTGAAATTTTTTTTTTTTGTATAAAAATTTACTACTTGGTTGAAAATTCAGATGGCTTCTTTAAAATTAATATTTTTCATATTGCATATTTTTTATTTTATTTTTTTTTTGAAAATTCATGTTTCATATTTTAGTCCACTTTTTAAAATCAGAATATAAATTTTGAACAAATAATGATTTTTGTACGAAGATACTTGAAGTTTCAACACAAAAAGACGAATTTTCGAAAATATATAGGTAAATTTTTAAATAAATAGTTCAATTTTCTTCCGAAGTATTTGATTTTCCACACAAAAAATTCGCATCCAAACATGCAATTGTTAATATTCAAACAAAATAAGACTTTAATTATAAATTAAAAAGCAGTTAGATTCAACATCAATATCAGGTTTACCGCAAAAATTAGTTTTGAAAATTCCCTAATTTTCCCCTGACCATTATTATTCAAAGACAAGAGTCTTAAACTTATACATTTTTCCTAAAATCTTTTATAAGCGGAATAAAACAATTTCAAATTAAATTAAAATTGGAAATCAAATGAAATTAAATTCAAATACGGTCTCTAATACAAAGGAAAAAATTTTCTTTTTGTGTCCGATTAGAAAAAAATATTCGGGTGTAAAATTTAACTAATTACTAGTGAAATTTTACAGATTCGATCAGCGAAAAGTGAGCCACTGAAGATTAGTAAAAAATTACGAATTCAAGTAGTCAGGATATTTCCCAATTCAATAGTGAAAAAGTAATTGTTTGGTAAAAAAAAGTATTTCGGGCTTTATTTAATAATTAAATAAATGTTATTACAAATTAAAACGTAAATTAAAAACAAATTAAAACGTAAATTAAAACGTAAAATTTAAAATCATGAAAAAATAACATATTCAATGGAGTAATTATCTTTGAAATTAAAGAAATTAATTCTTTACAAAAAAAATGTATAACAAATTAGGTAAATTTGCAAATGAGGAGATGAATTTTTGACCAATTGGCTAAATTTTGAATAAAAAAACATTGTTAACCAAATAATTAAATTTTCAACTAAAAACAAATTTTCAATCAAAATGGAACAATTAAAAAAAATTTAATGGAGTAATTATCTTTGCAATTAACAAAATTATTCTTTACAAAAAAAAATGCATAACAAATTAGGTAAATTTGCAACTAAGGAGATATTATTTATTTTTTTTTATCTGAAAATATAACTATTCCATTTTTGGTTAAAAATCGATCTTCTTTAGTTGAAAATTCATCTATGATTTTAAACAAAAAGTTAACTTTTTACAAAAATAGTTAAATTTCAGCCCAAAAAGACGATTTTTGAACAAGAAAGTTAAATTTTTAAACAAAAAGGATGACTATTTAACAAAATTCTTAAATTTTAATCCAAAAATGATTTCAGTAGACTTTTTAACATAAAAATATAAATTTTTAATGAAAAGTAAATTTTCCATGGAATATTTGAATTTTCAACAAATTAGTTTCATTTTCATCCAAGAAAGATGCAATTCCTATTGAAATAGGTGAATATTTAAATTGAAATTAAATTAAAAAAAAGGTAAATTTTCATCCAAAAAAGATTTAAGTTTCACTTTTCAACATCAAAATATGAGTTTTACACAAGAAATATATTTTCTACGAAAATACTTGAATTTTGAACCCAAAAAGACGAATTTTTCGCAAAAAGTTAAATTTTCAACAAAAAGGATGACTATTTAACAAAATTGTTGAATCTTTTACGAAATAGTTTAATTTTCATCCAACTAAGATAAAATTCTACTAAAACAGATCAATTTTGTAATCAAAAAGATAAATTTTCAACAAAATAGTTGAATTTTCATCTAAAAAAGATTTTAGTGGACTTTTTGAAATCGAAATATTAATTTTGAACAAAAAAGTAAATTCTCTAAAAATTAGCTGAATTTTCAACCAGAAAAACGGAATTTTGAACAAAATTGTTGAATTTTTAACGAACAAGTTATACCTTGATCAAAGCAAAATGCATTTTTTACTGAAATAGATAAATTTTTATATTGAAAAGATAAATTTTCAAAGAGAATTTGGATCATTATTATTATTATATTATATATATATATATTATTTATATTCTCAATATTATTATTTATTATTATTATATTTATTAAATTATCATCCGAAAAAGACATCAGTTTCGGTAAATATCTGTAAAAAAATTTTCAACAGGGATTGAAAAAAAAATTATGTATATTGTTTTTAATTTAATTTTTGTGATATTTTGCGTAACAAATAAAAACTATATGATTAGTGTTTTTAAGGGAAGAACATTTTTAAGGATAGAAAAGGAGATATTTTTTGGAAATATACAGCTTACGGTAAACAATTTTTGAAATCAGTGAAAGATTAAAGTGAATTGTATGAACAAAGAAAATAATAACAATATAAATTTATTTGATTGATATTCAAATAAATAAAAAGGTAACATATAATAAAAAAGAAATAAAAATAATGAAATAAATTCAATTTCAAAGTATCAATCTGGCTATATTAATTTTTAATCCTTTAGATTTGAACTTTGAATACTCGAATTTGAAAATTTAATTTTCAGGGGCTTTCAGTTTTTCGGTGATTTGCCTTTTTGGCAAAATTTGTGTACTGAAAATAATTCTTATTTCATATTTTCTTAAATAGCGTAAATTTTGCTTGCAGGGAAAAATAAAAATTTTCCTGTTTTCAGTTAAAATACAGAAAAATTAATTTAAAAAAAATGTTTACATAAATTTCATCAAGGTATCATAAGGCTAAAATTATTCTTTTTTTTATTTTGTTGAATCGAAACATTTTTAAAAATGACGTTCATAAATAATTAGGGCTCTTAGTTTTTCAACATAAAGCGGATATGCTAGCATTAATTATATAAAAACTAAAGAAAAATTCATATTTTACTCATTGTCACAAAATAATTATTATTTGAGAGATCCTAATATTTAATCATTGTCGTTTACAGAAAAATTAAAATCTGAAAGTTGTGTAAAGTTCATGACAACAATATAGCAGATCACTGATTAAGTAAACATTAAAAGTAAATTAGGTAATGAGGATTGAGAAATTCCTTTGAAGGTAATTGGTTAAATGATTTTTATTACAAAAATTTTTGGGCGTTTTAATTTGAGGAACTGGAGATGCGATTTGGTAAAAGTGCTAGGGGTATTTTTAGGGGTTGTTTCATATTGTTGTAGTTTTGGGGATATAATATTGAGTTTTCCAAAGGCTCCCAGGCGGAAATATTATATGTAGTTTATATATGGTGTGAAGTATTATATATAATATTCATTTCTTATATACATTTTTTATATAAAACAAATAAATATTATATACAATACTTCACACTATATATAAACTAATATAATATTTCCGTATGGGCTCTTTCGATACTTTGAAATACTAAAAAGCAGTAAAATACTATTTTCAAGTTAATAAGACCATATAATTACGTTTATATAAAGGATTTATATGAAAATTAGAATAACTAACGAGAAGTTAATCAGTGAACAAACAAAAGAAACGATTTTCTTAAAATTTAAATCAATATATTTATGAATATTTCAACAAAAAAATCGTAAACATAATATTGAAGTTTGAATATTAATTTCTTATAAAAAGTATAGTAACTATAATATACATATGATTTTAATGTTATTGTAGAATCCATAATGTGATATGTACAATGAAGAATAATATACAATAGCTATACAATAATTGTATTATAATTAAACGTGCCTACTGTTATATTCACGTACAGCTTTGAGTAAACGTTCTGCGTACTTAGAATTGGACTTTTTCACTTTATATTTTTTCCATATTTTTTTAAAGTCTGCACGAGAAGATTCTACGGCTTGTTCCGAGTAATATCCTAGGCCTTTATTGTTTTCTTCACAAAAATCTTTGATGTAGCTATTATATATTATTGTACATTGTATATTACACATTACGAATTCTACAATGACATTAAAATAATATACTTACTATAGCTTTCATAAGAAATTTATATTGAAACTTCAATATTATGTATACGGTTTTTTTGATGAAATATTCCTAAATATATTGATTTATGTTGTTAAAAAGTCGTTTCTTTTGTTTATTTATTGATTAACTTCTTGTTAGTAATCCTACATGTATATCATAGTAACATGTATGTTACTATGTATAATCTATGTATAAATATAATGTTACTACATGTATAATCATAGTAATCCTATATGATATGTCTTATTAACTTGAAAATAGTATTTTACTGCTTTTTAGTATTTCCAATAGGTTTTTACAGGCAAAGAAAAATCTGTTCAGGGAAATATTTTAATTTCATCAAAAATGGTTCCGCAGAAGCATTCAAAACAATCTCCTATTCATAACTTTGGGGTACCTGAAAATAGCAGTTAACTTTTTTAAAGGCCACCCCTTATTTTAAAGTTGAACTTCTTTGTCAAAAATGTATTTTTTCTAGCTTGAAGATTTATTATTTTAGTTTAAATTCATGTATTTTATTGAAAATTCGCCTTCTTCGCTAGGAAATGAATATTCTTAGTTTAAAACTAATTTTTTTGGGGTGAAAATCCAAGTGTTCAGATGAAAATGAATCTTCTTTAGTTAGAAATTCAATCATTTTGTTGGAAATTATTCCTTTCGGTTTGAAAATGAATTTTTTTTATGTAAAACTTAAACTTTTCTTTTTGGTTGAAAATTTTTCCTTTATAAGTTGAAAATACGAAAATTCCGATGAAAAATAACTTTTTTGTTAAAACTCATATTTTTTTATACAAATTCAACTATTTGAAAGAAAATTAGCTTTTTGGTCGATAAATCATATTTTCGGGTTCAAAATTTCACTATTTTCTTCAAAACTTTTCTTTTTTTGGCAATATACAACTAGTTGAAATGTTGTTATTTGCAAAGTGATTTTTTCAACTAAAAATTTAACCATTTGATTTTCGGTTGAAACCCTATCTTTTTCAACCGCAAATTCAACCATTTGGTTGAAACTCTTTTTTCGTTTAAAAATAACTTTTTATTAAATTGAAAACTTAACTATTCAAATTTCGGTTGAAAACTTATTTTTTTTAGCTGAAAATGTAGCCATTTGTTTGATAGTTCATCTCTCTTGATTATCATTCAACTTTCTTCCCTGAAAATTCATATTTTGTCTTAGAATGTGACTGGTTGTAAATTCTTTTTTTTATTTGTTAAAAAGCAATTTTTTAAACTGAATATTCAACGTTTCCATTTTTGGTAGAAAAGTTTTTTTTTAGTGGAAAATTCAACTATTTAATTCAAAAATCGTTTTTCGATAAAAAGTAATCTTGTTGGTTGGAAATTGATCTTCTATGATAGGAAACTCATTTATCTTTTCGAATTGAAAATTTCTTAAAATTTTGTATATTTTTTTATTTTGAGCAGGAGAAGTTTATTTTGAATAATTATTTAGAACATTTTGAGATTTTTGAATAATTATCACATTTGTTAGTTCACATTGTGTTTTTTGTAAAACTACGAGGTTGAATTTTTCCACGAAAATGGAAATTTCTAAGGTACTAAACACTTTTTTGAATTAAATTCTATTCAGATAAAGAAGGCTTCAAATATCTCAGAAAAAAATTCACGATCAATACCCAAAAAGACAAATTTTCTACACAAAAGTTTGATTTTTCACCTAAAAATATGAATTTTCAATAAAAAAGTTAATTTTCAAGCACATAATTTAATTTTCGATCAAAAATGAAATAGTGACATTTTCGGCGATACCAATCAAATTTTAACTGAAAAGAAAACTAATTTTCAACAAAATATTTAATTTTTTAAGGGAGGAGGTAAATTTGAAAAAAATCTTCAACGAATAGTTTTTATATTAACCCAGTAGTTGAATTTTCAACAAAGAATATAAATTGACAAATAAAACAGTTAAATTTTCTACCAAAAGAGATGCATTTTCAAACCAAATATATGAATTTTCAACAAAAAAGTTAATTTTCAAACCAATCTTTCAATTTTCTACAAAAATCTTAATTTCAAAACAAATCGTTTGATTTTCGACCAAATCGTTTAATTTTTGATCAAAAATAAAATATTAAAATTTTCGGGAATGCGAATTAATTTTTAAATAAAAACAAAATTAATTGTCAACAAAATATTTAAATTTTTAAGGTGAAAGGTAAATTTAAAAAAAATACTTTTGCAAGAAATATTTTTAATTTAAGCCAGTAGTTAAATTTTCAACAAAGAATATGAATTAAAATAAAATAGTGGAATTTTCTACCAAAATAGATGTATTATCAAACTAAAACATGTGGATTTTCAATAAAAAAATGAATTTTCAAACAACTCGTTTAGTTTCCCAAAAAATTGAATATTTATATTTTCGGCCATACCTATTGATTTTTAACTGAGAAGAAAACTAATTTTCAACAAAATATTTTAATTTTTAGAGGAAAATGCGAAATGAAAAAAAAATTGTTTAACATAGTAGTTTCAAATTCAACGAAGTAGTTGAATTTTTAACAAGAAAGATGAATTTTAAAAAAATAGTTAAATATTCAAACCAAGCATATGAATTTTCAATTAAAAAGCAAATTGTCAATCAAATTGTTTAATTTTCTCAAAAATTGTTGAATTTTTAAACCAAAAGGAGGAGTTTTTTATAAAAAGTTAATTTTCAACAAAAAGTTAATTTTCAACAAAAAGAATTAACCAAAAAAGCTTAATTTTGAGCGAAACAGTTAATTCAACCAAGAAGACGAATTTTTAGCAAAACAAGTAATTTTATAATTAAAAGATAGATTTATAAATAAATAGTGTAATTATTGACCAAATAGTTGAAGTTTCAACCAAAAATATGAACTTAAAAAAAAAGTTTGTTTCCAACCAAATAGGCTCGCGAATACAAATTGGCCAATTTCAAATGATCGAGATTAATTTTTAAGACGTGAGATTTAAAATTTCTTATTTTAAATGCTAAAATTTCTCGTTATTTTCATATAAATTTTGGAAAAGCGTGAAAATTTTAAATGGAAGAATCTTCCTTGCGACAAAAAACTTCCTGGCCCGGCACCACTTTTGATATTCCAAGTTTTGAAAAAAGGACTAAAAGAACAAAGATTGTTAGTTTTTCATATCTTTCAAACAAAGAAACTTTTTTGAAGAATAAAATAAAACATGTACGTATAATTTTAAATATTGAATTCAGATACTCATTTCACAGCATCTCAAACATTTAAAAAAATTATATAATTGGAAGAGAGGTATTGTAAATATAACCAAATGATTTTTTGAAAATAATTATAACAATTATAGCCAATATTCAACTAGGTAACCTTCAGGCAAATAACAAATTTATGATATTTAATTGAGAAAAAATTAAAATTTAATACTGTGAAAAAAATTACTCAGCTAATCATTGACTGTTTAGTTCAAAACATCAAAAGCAATACAAAATTATTTGCATTTAAACATGAAAATAATTTTTACTTCATATTTTTTTTCAATTCTAACTTTAATTTCGGAAAATGAGATTTCTTCATAACATTTGAAACTAATTCCAGAAAAAAAACATATGTGCATATAATTTTGAATATTGATATCAGATACTCATTTCACAACATCATAAATTCTGCGCTAAATGACTCTTATTAAAATTAATTTGGCTTCGTAAACATAGAATTATCGCGTAAGAAAAACAAAAATAAAATTCCGATTATTGAGGAATTTAAACTTCAGCTATTGGCAGGAGCATGCTTGCACATAAAAATTATTATTCCATGAACCTGCAATAAATAATCAATGTTTGATAGCTCAAATAAAAAGCCAAATCCTAAATATCAATTTTGTGAAATACAAACTTTAAAAATTAAGACCAGTTTTAAATAGATCACCCGGTTAGTTGTCCGGTACTTTCCGTTGATAGGAAATACTTTGTTAAATTATTTTCATTCTGGATCAATATTAGTATGACATAATTTATGTCTAAAGGAAAATTTCAAATCCCCAAATCTTACTAAATTGATGATGACACAGAAGAAGATTACTGATTTGAACACCAGGTCAACTGATTTCCGGTCAGGTGCTCTAACCACTGAGCTACAGAGAGATCAGAGGATGAATTCTTTTTTCTGAAATACGCTTTATTAGCAAGATGTTACAATCAATTTTTAATAAAACGGAAAGGAGAAGATCTTTTTTCTGAATAAAATTTAATTAAAAATGTTTATTCTCCATCTTGTCTGAAATGACGTTAAA
>JAABKJ010002382.1:0-28196 GCA_011634705.1 Andricus grossulariae | reverse complement strand
TTTAATGTATCCAGGCATACTGATACTCAATGAAAATAAACCCTTTCAGCTAAAAAACGTTGATGATTAATTATTTCCATTATTTTTATTAAACTGGCCATGTATTTTCTTCAGTTTTGACGGCGCGTGACGTCACATCATGTGTTTCATGCCATGAGGGCGCCACTTGTTTCGTTAAAAATTCGACCTTTCGGATTGATATTTTGTCACTTTTTAATAAATTATTATAAATTCTTGAATGAAAAAAATTAGTTTTAATTTCACATTTAAATTCCTTGGGAGTCAAAGTTTGTAAAAAGCTTAACTATAAGGCAAACCAAATTTTTGTGGATGACCCTATTTTCTTGTTTTATCCTAAAATAGCAATACAGCATGACCAGACATATTTAAAAAATGTAGTTAACATTACTTAGCAATTTTTTACTTTAAATTTGTAGGTTGGGACAGGTGCGTGACAAGGCCTTTTGCGTACTTTTTAATTTGTAATTTGTAAACGAAGCCGCCTACAATTTTTTAACTTGCCTAAATTCTGCCCTTAAATGAACGCGTTTTTAATGAGAAATCTGAAGTTATTTTAATATTCTAATTCATAAATTGATGGTTTGTGAAAAAGTGAGGCCATCTCACCATGTTAACGTGCACTTACAAAGTCTGGGGTTTCGAATACAAATTTGCGAGTTCCTGTTTAAAAAATAAATTTACTGTCATTTTTATGCTTTTTCCAGGTCTCAACAAATTCCAGGTAATTTTCCGGGATTGACTTTCAACATTAATCGTGATCTGAATGTGCAGTTTAAAAAGAAACTGAAAATATGAATAATTATAGCTACTGAATGGAAAAATTGCACTAAGCCAAGTTTGCATGAAAATAGTCGTCGTTTCTACAAAAATTGAAAATGAAATTATAACCTCGAAATTTAGTAAAAGTGAAATTTTAACTTTAAATGATGATAGCAATTATAATTTGGCATATAGTAGAGAAATAAGATATTGTTTTGCATATCGTTTAATAGGTGCATGCAGGAAAAACAGAGTAATTTAAAATATTTATCCAATCTCGAGTAAATTGAAAGTGTAGTTCTTACTTTGAGACTAGAAAGAGTCTATTTGCCAAATGGTGTCATATTTGCTCTAACACGTCATGTTTTTGAGAAACTTTGCCTTTTTGACCATTTTTTAAAAGCAACATAGGGTGTGAATCTGACGTACGAGAAACTTCTAGTACGGCTCAATTGAATCCAGTATTTTAAGGTGATTATTTTGAAAAAATTATTTCCGTTGCCTGTCTTGCACAGTAATAGGATTTTTCTGCGCACACACTCTATTACCACGCGAGCGACGGGAATAACCTTTTCATTATAATCAACTTGAAACACAAGGTTTAATCTTCAATTTTAGTCATACTAGAATTTCCTAGAACATTGGATTCGCAACGTATGTTGTTTTTAAAAAATGTCCAAAAAGGCTAATTTTCTCAAAAACATGGAGTGATGGTGCAAATCTGACACCAGATTGGGATTAAGTATGGTGTTCTAGTTCACCGCATGTGACACTTTTATTTTGTGTGTGTGCCTGTGTAATTTAAAGCTGCGAGTCAAAAAAGGGCCTAACTAACATCTGCATAAGTCACCTGAATATGGCTGTATGCATGTGTGGTTAACTGAATATTATAGCCACGCTAACTTTCGAAGGATTTGACCAATCTGGTACTGGTAGATGACTAAAATACTTGTATTTAAATTCGATAAAAATTAAAAAAAGTTATAGGCTTTTAAACATTTTGGAAAAAAGAACAAATTATTTTTCCGAAAGATTCAATAAATTTCAATCGTCATTTTTAATAGATATAAAATACATTTCGAAACTATCCCAATCAGTAGTTCAATTTTAGGCAAAACGGGATTTTTCCCCAGAAAAGGGAATTTCATTTATTATTATGAACTTTTTATATCAAATTTTACATCAAAACCACATTAATTGCACAAAAGTGCCCTCTACGTAACAGTAGCACCTTTTCTTAAAAATTTTTCCATATACCATATAGTAATTTTGGGATTAAACGATTTTTGTATCTAGCTTTGAAAAATCTGTTGAACACTGCAGCACTTTCTATTGATAAAAATATATTAGAAAAAATGTCAAGAAGATAGTTTTTGATTCCTTGTTCTTGTGAATTTTTTCTAGTGTACTTTTTTCAGTACCTACTGAACCCTGAATTGTTTAACATTTTTCTAAGTAAGCTAGAAAGAAATAATTTGAAAAACACAAAAAGACTATTTGGAAAACCTCCTATTCTCGGTTTGTGTATCATTAAGACACTAACATCGTTTTTCTAATATATTTTTATTAGTTAATAAATCTCAGATGTTCAAAATACTTTTCAATGTTAGATAAAAAAAGATTATAGTTCTAGTTCTAGCCGGTTCCAGTTTAGGAAATATTCGCGTTTTTCCAAGTCTGGATCAACATTATTATTTTCGCGTTTGAGTGGGGGATGATACTAGACCACTAATCCTACAGGTCAGTTGCGCCATGTCGATACCTGTCCGAAAATTAAATAAGCTCAACTTCATCTTTTGAAATGTGCCTGAGAACTGGTATAATAAATAATATGTATAACAGATCACTGGATCCTAATGAGAAATGAGCGGAAAACTGTAGAATATTCAGAAGTGATGCTTTCAGTTCAAACCCAGGACTCTGTAAATTCTATGAAAAATTCCAGACAGTGCCGGATATATTTTTAAAATTAAATTTCAGAATTTTTAGGGATGCAGTAGATTTGCGTTAAATAATGGATCTCGAGAATGCATAATTTTTAGAAATATATAAAAATGAAGTTATGTCATAGTAGAAGTAATGGATTAATAAATACTAAAGTAATGCAAACCTGAAAATTAAACAAAATTTTTACATTCCTGATGACCTGAGCTTCTAAGTTTACAAAATAATAATATGAGATATATTCTCATAAGCTGTGTAAAAGTTATATATTGTTTATATGTAGTATAAAAATAGTGTGGATGGGACCAACACAAATAAATATTCTTATGTTATGTATCTGTATTATTTTTCCCTCTTCCTAATAAGAGTCTGTATTTCGCTCCTTAATTAAACACCTCATTTTATCTTAAAAGAAACACCCCATCGTTGAACTTCTAATCCTCTTAATCCGTCCCTTGAAGAGTCTTGGCGCAACTAACCTATGGCTCACAACCTACCTGAGGGGGATTGGCGCAACTAACCTCCTCCGGTTTGAAGGAGACACCATTTTTTTCAAATAGACTGACCCAAGTGCTTTCTGAAATCTTTTATAACCTTAGGGCTACCAATAAACCCTTGCCAGAGGGGGTCCTACGCCGATACTTCCCCTTCTTTGACTAGCTATGCGCAGAGAATGAAATTTGGTCTTTTTAGATGTTCGTTCTCTCGTTGAACAGAGTATAGAGGGTTCGTTCTGGCTCGAATTCTGTTCTAGATTGAATCGTTAGCCATTTATTCGCCTTCGTTGTCATTCAAATCAACAAAATCAGAAAATAAATCGTTTAGCAAATACTTGAAATCGGTATCATCGAACAGAATCTCTTTGATCGCGTCTTGTCTTTTATTTAATTAAATTTTGATTTATGATGCTTGAAAAATGAATCGAAAGTTTGTGAACAAAATGGGGAAAAGGGTCAGAATTCTCTATGTTAAATATTTATGGGAATTTATTCAAATTTAAGGGGTGGGGGATGGGGAGATGAGATAAAACATGGGACGATCGCTGCATTTTTTGGTTTATAATTTGACATTATTAAGTATCTAACGTTTTAACATGAAATATTGTACAGTCGCTTTCAATTTCAAATTGTTCTATTTTATGCCTATTTTAAGGCTTAAATAATACATTCTAGATCAATGGAAATATTTGATATATAATCAAGTCATACTGTGAATAGATTCGGACTTTTTTTTTAACTTTTTAAAAATTGTACTTAATTCCGTGCCTTTCCCATTACACTGTTAATTTTTTTAAAGTAATTAGACTCTATTATTACAATTCAATTGAAGCTCACCTCGACACGAATATATTTGCGACATTATTAAGTATCTAACGTTTTAACATGAAATATTGCATATTCGCTTTCAATTTTATGCCTATTTTAGGGCTTAAATAATACATTCTAGACCAATGGAAATATTTTATATATAATCAATAGTCATACTGTGAATAGATTCGGACTTTTTTTTGAACTTTTTGAAAATTGTACTTAATTCTGTGTCTTTCCTGTTATTCTGTTAATTTTTTCCAAGTAATTAGACTCTATCATTACAATTCATTTAAAGCTCACCTCGGCACGAATTGATTTGCTGCCCGCTTTGGTCGATACTCAGGGTGAACCATGAAAAGCATGTGTGGGAACCCAGTTCCAAAGTAAGCACCGTCAGTGTGGTGGTGTCGGGAACTTTTTGGCGTATATACATCCATGCATTTGGGACAGTAACTCTTCACCATTGCTTCTCCAGGAACGTCACTCAGACCCAGGGGAAGCATGGGCTGCGATTCACAGTAGACTCTCGGACAGTGACCAAAGTCGCCAGCTTGATATTTTTCTATCATCTGGGCTATTCCTCGATTTGTGAGAATGTAACGAGCATGTATCAAACCGTAGAGCATCTCCGCGGCCTGTTCGATGAGGTCCGACTGATTTGGGTTGTCGTCCAAGTCATCGTCTAATGTTCAAAATATTAACTTTAGTTATAAGAACCTGAAGAAAACTAGTCAGAAGGATGTCAATTGGATTGATTGTTATTATTAATCTTAATTGCCGCATTTCTCACAATAATATTCTTATGTATTCACCTTTTAACAATTCTAGTTGAGAAATAAACAAATTAAACAAAGTCATTTAAGTTACCAGTGTAAATATTAATTCATTCAATAATTTCTATCGCAACGGAAAGAAAAATAATTAAAAAACTGCAAAAATAAAAACACTTTCGAGATAATTAAAGAAGCTACTAGTTTTAACTTCTAAAATGCCGCTTACTTGTTCAAACTATTTAAATGTCAGCATATAATAGTATGGCTTATCCATATATATATATAAATCACTTATGTTAAGTAATTGTTTTGTTAATTGTGGATTCCTTGAATTTTGCACTAAATACTTTTTATTCCTTTTTTACGCTACTAAAAGGACAAATTCGATTAAATACATAAAAATATTTACTCACCCGGCTCTAAATCTAGAATCATGTCCAGAGCCTGACGATAATGTGGTACTTGTTCATTTAGACCGGTCAAGTTGAACTTGTCCTGGATATAATCTTCATCGACCTACAGATAAAATAAAACACGGCATGAAATTTTACGAATAGATTCTAAAAACTAAAAAACAGAAACAAATGCCCAAGAAAACTCGATGCCATTGATATTTCTTGATTATGAAATCTGCATTTTGAAATATAAGCCAAATAATACTTCCATTACAATTAATTAAAATGATTACAAGATTCTTTTTCACAATGGTGAATTCCCCCAAAATTCGTTAGGGAAAAACTTAATCTATTAAACATAAGATTGAATAAATCATGAGCTTTTACCTTTAAACCCGATACAAGAATAGTATAAGTAACTCAAATCTTTTATAATTATTTTTACGCAAAGAAACAGTTCAATTTACAGACACAGTTTTCGTTAAAATAACATTTTAATTCACAAACATGATGAAGATTTCCCTACAGCTGTCACATTACAGATATCGAAACATGAAAGAGTTTCTAGTATGGTAAAATTACAAAATACGAATCAAGTTACTTCGTGACGCTGGATTGAAATCTATCACATTAAGAGCCTTCAAAGAATTTTACAAAGTAATTTTTTTTCTTAATAAAAAATAATAAGATGTAAACCTTTAAATTTGAATGAAAAGAGAATAATTTTCAGGGGAAATAAAACAGAAACTTAGAGATGAAGGAAGCTGAATTCTGTAAAAATGGAACCAATTCAATTAAAAATAAATAAATAAAAATATTAAAATGAAAAATCTGACATATTTAAAAGCATAACATTTCGACTTTACTTATTTGAAGCTGATATGAAATTTCAAAATGAATTTCATTTATGTTCAGGAAACAAAATTTCGTTTATTTGAAAGCTCGAAAAGCATGCAGACTTTAAAGATTCTAAAAACAGTAAGGCTTTAAAGCTTAATGTCTAAAATTACTGCTTTCATAAGAAACAGATTTCTGAAAAAAATTCAGAAGTTATGTGTGTTTAAAGTTTAAATAAACATAATTTCTGAACCTTTCATCAAACTTCAAATATCAAAAGAAATGCTACTTTTGTTCCAATTTTTTCAAAACTTTCACTCTTTAAAAACACAACGTATACAAATTTAAATTAGATGGTGAGAAATTACGATGGAGAAAGTACACTAGTCATCAAAATTCAACATGCATGTACATTTTTCATGAAACTCCAAAGATCGAAAGAAACAGAAATGTGGCTTTCCTTTCAATTTCCTGAAAAGTTTCAGACTATCAATTACAAGCAATAATAAATGGAAATTTAGGAGAAATAGTGGAAGCTTTTGATCGGAGTTGAGGAAAAGCGACTATTGGAGAACGTAAACGACTAAATAGGCCTGCGAAGGCAACTGACTATCGAATAAGCCAGTAAGGTGACGTATGTACCTCGCAGAAGAATTCGTTGCCCCTGAGGCCGCAGAACCAGGAAATCCATGACACCTCCTCCGAACTGCTCATCTTTCTGTGGGACAGAAGAGATTAAGGAATCCTGAGATTATAAATTCCGCGGGGAAGGTGCTGCAGGTGAAGCTGCGCAGTGGTACGAGCGATTAAAGCGCGTTTTTCCGTATACACACGTGCCCGATCGGCGTCCTCGAGTTTTGAACAAGGCCTTGACGGGTTGGGCAGCAGGGAATCGGATAAAAAGCGCGAAATAAGCCACGGGAGGGACAATGGAGTTTTGGCTTTACTGGGCAAGTGGCAAGATGCCCGATCTTATAGCCTGTCCACGGCTGAATCAAGCGTCTCACAGTACTCACTGTTGCTCCATTAAGTGCTTCTTGAACACCAGGGAGAGTCCGACGCGATCACGGAGTGCATTACTCGAAAAATACCTGCGAAGGACCACGCGGCCCACGAAAAACCCAAAAATAAACAGCCCTTACGGCTTACCTTTTGGTGCCTTGATTAGCCACGCTTGCTCGCCCAAAGGGGGTAGATGTCACTGTCATCGCGAAGCAACGACGCCACCAAGCGGCAACTCTCTCCCCAGCCCAAGTCTAAAACACTTCCCCGCGAAGCTCAAAATTAAAGCGTTCGTTTTTTCTTTCATTTAATACATACATTATCTTAGAGGATTCTCTTTCTTCTAATACCAATTAAGAATTTGGATAGGACGATCCAACAGTCGGACTGGTCAATTCGCTTCGTTTCCGGCTATTCCGGTTGATCTCGTAAATTGGTTTCTGAGAAATGTATCATTAACAAATAAAATCAACTTTTCATTGTATAAAATAATAGTTTTCCTGAATTGAAATTTAAATCCCAAATTGTCCGAACTGCAAAGCTAACTAACCTGCATCGTTTAAAAAATATCTATTTTGATATTGACTAGTTCAGAAAAAAAAAGTTATTAGTCATTAGACTAAACATTATTTGAAAACATTTTCAAACTGTTTTCAACTCTTCCCTATAATAATAAAGTAAATAATATTTTGTATACAAATATTTAATCAAATAGTATTTATGTGAAATATATTTACTTTTCACATGCGAAAATTTGAAAATAAAAAAATTTAAAAAGCTGTTTTAAAAATTAAAAAAAAAAGAGTGGGAAAACCACACATTTAACTTTATGATGTAAACTGACAAGATGTCTGCAATCGGTAAGAGAAGAATGTACATGGCCGCCGCAGCATGGCAGCTATGCATGGCAGTGCCGCATGCATAGCTACCATGTTGTGGCGGCTAAAGCGGGGCGCACACACATTTGCACAGCGCACAACTCATGGCGCAGAAGGTTCTCGACCAATCACAGAGCTCCATTTCAATCGCTGTGATTTTCGCACAACATGGCGCAGAAGGCGTCGAAAAGTTCGGAACGTTGAACTTTCTTGCAATCTGCAGCCGCCTTGTGTAATCTGTAGCCGCTTATAGCAGACGATTTTCAATTTTCCATCCTCAAATTTCTCGCGCGTCGCGTCGTTTTAGCGGGGCGCACACACATTTGCACAGCGCACAACGCATGGCGCAGAAGGTTCTCGACCAATCACAGGGCTCCATTTCAATCGCTGTGATTTTCTCACAGCATTGCGCAGAAGGCGTCGAAAAGTTCGGAACGTTGAACTTTCATGCAATCTGCAGCCTTCTTGTGTAATCTGCAGTCGCTTATAACAGACGATTTTCAGTTTTCCAACCTCAGATTTCTAGCGCGTTCGATGACCTAATTTATATGCGCAAAGTGGGTTAAAATTTTGATCTCAAAAACGTAAATGAAGCACCGATACATGAACGTTTTATAATGTTTTTCGATAACTCAAATTATTTTACAATTAAGTGTAATAGTACAATAATTTAAGACAATTCTCAACTTAAATGCGTCAAATTTTCAGGTTGGAAATTGAATCCAACATCGTTAAATAAACTTGAAACAATGTTCTTAGATAAAATAAAAATAATACCGTTTCATAAGCTAAGACAGACGAAGCAGTTATTTATTATAAAATCACTATAAATATTAGATTATTGGCGCATTTATACCGCTGCCCCTCCGACCGGTGCTGGCAGAAAGTCCATAAGAGTAAAAGAGATAGATGGCGGAAAATATGACAAAAAGTACTCTCTATCTCTTTTACTCTTATGACGTTTTGGCCTGCACCAGTCAGACGGACAGAGGTATAAATAGACCATAACTGTCAACGAAAAACACAGTGTTCACAAGTCTCACGTCAACCCTTCACATTTTGAGATCACAAAAAGCTGGTCGGCGCCACCTGAAGCTAGCCCGATAAAACCTAGTGCATAGGAAGTAGCTATGCGGATCCGTGTGCGTTGAAGCCTGTTCTCTTGTGCGTTGTGCCTTGTTCTTATTCGTTGTGGAAATGTGTGTGCGCCCGACTTAAACCTGGTCGACACCCCACCCACCGCATTTAGTACTGTATCTTTGAAAATGCTGCGAATCAGCCTCTATAACTTTAGATACATATTCTTAGGTATATTAGGACTAGATTTAAACAAAAAAAAATCGATTTTTTGGGACTTCCCAAGGCAGGATCTCCCCTCGACGCCACTTTCCACCCCTTCCTTCCCTTACTTTTTCCTCATCTACTTTCACTCTCCTCAACTCCTCTACATTTAGTTCCCACGCATTCCACCCATGCACTTTCTCACCCCCTTCCATTCTCTTACTTCCCCTCCTCTACATCACTACCCCTAACATTTTTCACATCCCTAACATCTGTTAATTTCTACCTCCTCATTTTCTTGACTTGTACTTTCTCTACTTCCCCTCTCCACACATGCCACACTTACACTCGCTTCTCCTACTTCTCAACCCTCACATCTCACACTTCCAATCTCATCACTCCCCTTACTTCTTTATCTTTTACTTCTGCTGATTTCACTCCCATAATTCTTCTACTTCTCCTCCCCAGCCTTTCTTTACTTCTCCCTCATCTACTTTCCTTCTCCTCAATTCCCCTACTTTCATTCACTTCTCTTACTTCTCCCTCCTCTACATCCCAGCCCCTCACATTGTTCACATCCCTCACTTTTCCTACTTTATACTCTCACACTTTCCTTACTTCTCCTTCCTCTACTTCCCCTCCCCTCACATACCTCACTTACACTCACTTCTCCTACTACCACACCCCTCACTTTCCACACTCCCAATCTCATCACTTCCCTTATTTCTCCATCCTCTACTTCCCCTCATTCCACTCATATACTTATGTTTCTCCTGCCTTTTCTTACTTCTTCCTCATCCATATAAATTCCATTTATAAAAATAATAGAGATCGAAATAAAGCATACAAATTAATGAAAAAAAATTTTTCTTCACTTGAGAAGTTGGCTTTCTACCTTGAATTTTGTTTATCTTTACCTCAGTAGGTAATGAAACATTTGCAAAAGCCGCTAGAAATAAAAAAAGAATATGTACCTGCACGCTATATAAATACATTTATATTCCCCTCCAAAAACGCAGTATTTCTATACATTTGTATGGAAATATACAGGCCAGACCACATGTGCCAAACCGAAGGTTGTCGGAACACGTGCCAAATAGAGGGTTAAACGTTTCAAAAAATCCTAATCAATCGCTGAAGATCCGAAGCTTACAAACACTACCTAACCATGAATCTAACTCACGCCGCGCCGTGCCGCAAACTCCAACCAACTGAGCTATCGAACGCATGGACTTTCATATAAAAATCTTGGCTAAGCCTTACAGTCAGAGGATAAATATATGTGTCCCAACTTATAAGTAACTTTTCGGTTCCGTAAATTGTATGAATAGGCCATGATTTTAAAGGAATAGGGATCGGCCTACTTTCCATATGACAGCGATGCCAACCCACCAGTGGAAGTACGTACACTGGTGGATTACTGCAAGGTAAGGGGTCTTTCTTTTCTTCTAGGCTGCGATGCTAATTCCCAGCATACTTTGTGGGGCAGCGCGGACAGTAACCTGATAACTACTGATTTAGATATTCTCAACACAGGGAGTACCCCGACTTATCGTAATTGGGTCAGGGAGGAAGTCATCGACATCACTCTCTGTACCGCTAGTTTTAGAGACAATGTCAAGAAGTGGAGAGTCTTAGACGAACCCACTCTCTCAGATCACGCACATATGGAGTTCGAGTTGAAATCCTTTGTACCCGCAAGACCTAAGTGGGCCAGAAATCCAAGAAGAACGGACTGGGTCCAAATTTCAACTTAACCAAGGAGTGCACTCTCGGAGGTGCCCAGGTCAATTAGAGACGTGGACACCCTGATGATGGCAGCCAAGATTTTCACGGAAGTCATCAAATCTACTTATGAAAGTAATTGTCGACCCACAAGAGTATGAAAGGCTGGGGAGACACACTGGTGGATTGGGAAACTAGAACAGCTTCGCAGGGAAACCAGAGAGATTTAGACGTGCCAGTACTGGCAAAGCGGATGAACTATGGACCTGATTTACGAGGTACAGAGATAAAGTACGTGAAGCAAAGCGAGAAAGCTAGTCCACCTTTTGCACAGACATCGAGAAAGTAGCAGAGGCAGCTAGACTGGACAAGGTGCTTTCTCGAAACCCGGATGCTATTCTCGGCACCCTAAAATTGTCTGACGGGGGATACTCAGCGTTGGACGAAGAGACCTTGGCTCACCTGATCAAGGCACATTTTCTGGGCTGCATACTGTCTGGAGAAAAGGGGGCGACACCTCAGAGGTCACCAAAGTCGCCTGTAGCCCAGCTGGGTCCGATACGACGGCTAGCCAAAGAGATTGTTACTCCCTCCAGGATCAGGTGGGCCCGGAAGTCTTTCGTTCCTTACAAGTTTCCTGGTCCAGATGGCATATATCCTGCCCTTTTAGAGAGGGCGGTAGAGATCATCATAGGATCGCTTGTGAGACTTGCTAGGGCTAGTACGACGCTGGGATATGCTCCAACGGCATGGTGAGGTACGAGAGTAGTCTTCATTATGAAATCAGGTAGGATTAGTTATACTTAATCCAAGGATTTCCGTACCATCAGCCTTACATCTTTCTTAATAAAAACAGTGGAAAGATTTGTGGATAGATATATCCGCGACAAGGTCATGTCTAGTAGGCCGCTTCACAAGGAGCAACACGCCTATAGGGCTTGTTACTTGACCATGACGGCCCTACGCGGGGCAGTCAACCTAATAGAAGGAAAACTCAAGCAGAAAGGTTTCGCGATTGGAACCTTTATGGATATCGAAAGAGCCTTCAACTACACCTCCAGAGAGGTGATCAGGGCAGCGATGATTGCACATGGTGTGCCTGTAGCTGTCGTGGAATGGACCTACCACATGTTGGCAAACCAGAACCTAACAACGACGAAGGGTAATACCACTTTATGTAGAAGCGTTGACTCAGGATGTCCACAGGGAGGCGTTATATCACCCATGCTGTGGTGCTTGGTAGTGAATGAACTGCTTCATCTGCTCACGAGTCAGGGCTGCCACATTATAGGCTACGCGGACGATATATTGGTTATCGTGCGCGGTTAGAATCTGGATGTGCTCTATCGGTTAATCTGAGTAAGACAGGCGCGGTTGTATTCACCAGACGATATAAGTGGGGAACCACGAGTACACTGAAATGGGATGACAAGAACTCGAAATCAAGGAACGAGCTAAATATCTAGGATTCATCCTAGATAAGAAGCTGTCATCGAACGAGCATTTGGAAAACAAGTTCAAACAGCTAGTAACTCTATGGTTCTGTAAGAGAGCTATAGGAAAAATCTGGGGCTTGAAGCCGGAGATACTTATGTGGATCTACACAGCTATCCTGCGACCCTGGCTAACCTATGCGGCGGTAGTCTGATGAAGCAGGGTCGAACTGTACACTGTAAAGTCTCGACTGGAAAGAATCAGAGGACTGATTCTAATCAAGATTAGATGATGAAAAATTAAAAGTAATTGATAATATCCCATCACCAAAAACTCATTCAGAACTGCAAGCTATAATAGGAACTTTTAGCTATTATAGTAGATTTGTTAAAAAACATGTAACATTTATTGATCCTTTTCGAGATATCCTGAGTGTAAAAAATAAAGTGACCGCAAAAATAAGCCTGGATTCACCCATTTTTGCGCCCTCACATTCGGGCTTCCAATCTATACTAAAAGTTAGGTTATCATAAGGCATTGCTCCTCTGAAAGTTTTAGTTTGGTCGGACTTTTTGTTTTCGAGATTTAAGAGACCAATTTGTAAGTGGAGAGTTAGATGAAATTCTTTATACGTCAGCCAAATAAACCCTAAAGAACATTTTTAGAATCAAGAGTCAACATATAAGTTGAATTGTTTATTTTGTATCTAATTGACTTTGATCTCAATTTTCAAGGTCAAAGAAAGGTCACTATTAATCATTTATCGATTAGAGATTTAACTTTTGCCTTGAAGATTTTTCGCTATCAGTTGTAGATTAGGAACAATCCATCTGAAAAGATTCAAATAATCTACTGACAGGCAAAGCAAAGAGAAAACTTTGGTTCCTCGTACCTTGAAAAAAATGCAGACCAAACTGAAACTTTCAGTCGATTAATGCCTCATATCAAAGTAACTTTAAGTATAAATTGGATGTCTAACTCCTTATGAGATAAATTATATTATTACACAACTTGAGCTTTTAGTAATTATCTATGCACTAGTCAAATTACAAAAATATTTACTCGGAACTACATTTAAAATCATTACCGATTATTTAGCGCTAACTTTTTTACTCAAGACACCGTTTTATAATTCGAAGCTTTCCAGATGGATAACAATAATTCAACACTTTCCCTATGAAAACAAACACTGTAAAGGAAAGGACATTTTATAGCTGACTATTTCAGTAGAATAGTAGCAGGAACAGTCGATGATGGTAGTGATAACAAATTAATGATTGCTCAAATCCATCAGGATTGCCAAAAATCTATAAATCGTAACTATAACATTGAGTTTGCCACAAGAGCTATAAAAACAAAAGATTCAATAATTAAAACTATAAAAAATATAGCCGACATGCAAAAAGAGGATATTTATATGAAATCGATTTATGCCAGTCTTAAAAAAAGGCGGTCCAGAACTATACTATGCAAAACAAAATTGTATTTCATAAAGCAAAAGATCCAAATAATTGGCGTGTTATGGTACAAGATAAAATAAAAAATACAATAATTAACAATAATTAATAATTTATTACAGAATATGCACGAAAAAATAGGGCACTCCGGCATACAAAAAACGACAAAAACAATAGAACAACAATTGTACTGGCTAGGTTTAAAATGAGACGTAAAATATCGTCCAAAAACGTGTGATCTTTGCCAATGTATAAAACATCTCAACGTGACTATGGAAGGTAAATTTCAATCTATTTTACCCAAACAAACTAATGAATTAATAGCAGTAGATTTTTATAGTCCACTTCCAGCTAGTAGATCAGGTAGTAAATATATTTTTGTAATTAAAAATGTTTTCCCAACATTGATAACTTTATATCCCACAAAATGGGCAAAAACAAGAACCTATTTAACGAAGTTAACTATTCATTATCTTAAGAGAATCGGTAAGCCTAATAAAATTTTATCTGATCACGGGACTCAGTTCACTTCGCCAAGATTGAGAAAAGTTTTGAAAGAAAATGGATTAGAAGTGTGTTTCTCTAGTATCAGACATCCTCAATCGAATCCCGTAGAAAGGACGATGAGAGATATAGGCAGATTCTTTAGAGCATACTGATCCAATCGACACACGAATTGGGCAAATTTCGTTGAGAAAATATAAAACTGGCTAAATGTAGCGGCAAACGAAAGCACAGGTTATGCTACGTACGAGCTTTATTTCGGTCGATCGCCTCAGAATGAAATTCTAAAAGCAATTCAATTTCCACCAGAAGCAAAGGTTCCAAGAGAGGTACAAATAGAAAATGCGCGGATTAGAATGTCAAGACAAGATGAAATTAAGAACAACCAACAACGCAAAATCTCCAAAATACCTTTGAAAACGGGAGATCTTGTATTGCTCAAAGTACCATACATATATAGTGCAGAGACAAAATAAGTGCATAAATTTTTCCATATTTTTCACGATCCATACAAAATAAAGTCGGAAGTAAATACAAATGCTTCCGAATTGGTTGAGGTAGATGCTGACCAAGTCAGAAAAGGAATTGTAGAAATAGAAAGACTAATAACTGTATATAAGAGAAAAAATAATGTATATATTACGACGAATACTACTTATGAGCGGACAAGAAAGAATGATATATATGTAAATAGAAACGAAATATGACAAAGTTTTAACAGCAATTATTTGTTTTTTAATATGTTAACACAATTTAAATGTAAAAGAGAAAAAAGATGGAATGAAAAACTGAATTATGGTACAATTTATGGGTGTGATCAGAGAGAGAGGGGGGATGGGGAGAGAGAGAGAAAGATTCATTTTGTCATAGGAATTCCTGTAAGGACACATACTGTATACATTAGTGTACACAACTTGCATAACTCTGCATTATTACAGACTTACAGACTACAGATTAAGGTGTTACACAACAATATTTATCACACTACAAGATACAAAATAATAATTGCATGTATGGCAATATGTTATTTCACATATCCCAATGAAACGCCATAGCATTACTATATCTCACTTACACTCTACAAATTCATAAAAATGCTTACTCCTCCATCTTTAACAGATACGCAAAAACCTTATTTTTAAACAGAGACACCGTCTCAGTTTCCACCACAGTGGCTGGCAAACCATTCCAGAGCGTTTTCGCCGTGACAATAAAGGACCTTTGATATGAAACCGTTCTACTCTGTGAAACTCTGTGTCGTTCAGAGTTTCTGACTTCCCTATCAGTGACAGCCACCCTTTCTACAAATTGGTCATACAAGTACTCTGGACGACGTGATTTTAATATACCATAAGTAATAACGCTTTTAAAATATTTTCTTCTACTAGAAACACTCAAACATCCGAGCCTTATACTGTACGGTGTTATATGCTCATCACGATTTACATTAAATATAAATCTTATACACGAGTTTAACAATTTGGTAAATTTACGATTAAACTCTTCAGCTAAGTCATTGTAAACCGCACAACAATAAAATCGAAGTAAGGTATTATGAGGGAAGAGACCAACTTATCTCTAAGATCAGTAAACAGAGAATTTTTGTTGAATTGCAGCTGTTTCAAGGTAGCATAAGCTCGTCTAGAAATGTTACCGATTTCTTTATCCCAAGCCAATGTGGGAGTAAGGATTAATCACAAGTTTTTAGCATTGTCGGCGAAAGGAATAATGTTATCCAGAAGCTTAACCGGGAGAAGGGAGGCCATGTCCAGACTATTTATATATTTAGAACCTCCAAATATTAGCGCTTTAGTCTTGCTTGCATTAATTTTTAGCTTGTTAGTTTCTGACCATTCATATAGCGCCCTTACATCTCGATTAATTAGATCAACAGTCTCATTGATTTTATCTGGACTACACTGGATGTATATTTGAAGATCATCCACAAAAAGCATATGAAGTGAGCACTTGATAACAGATCCAATATCACTGGTGAAGAATATAAATAGCAAGGGCCCAACCACAGACTCCTGTGGGACGCCAGTGCCAATTTATCCCCACTTCGATCTTTCTCCGCTCAATACAACGACTGACTGTTGACGACCCGAAAGATATGATGACAAACACTTAAGTACTGAAGCCGAGAATCAATTCTTAAGTTTAAATAAAAGAAGCATATGAGGAACAATATCAAATGCCGTACTAAAATCAAACAGGACCATAATTGTCACCATTCGGTTATCAATGCCTCTTTGAATGTCGTCAGTAACCCTGAGCAATAGCGTCTGCGTACTGAAACCATGTCTATAATCAGACTGATAAGCACTCAAGCAGTTATTAGATTCAATATATTCAATCATCTGATCATAAACAGTTCTTTCTAATGCTTTTGAGAGGCAACATAGGATTGCTATAGGACGATAATCTCCAGCATGTATAGGAGCCTTAATCTTGTTAATAGGCTTTATGAGAACCTTCTTCCACTCTTCAGGAAAAACGGAGGTTTATAACGATGAGTTTAATAAACTGAGTATGTGTGGGAAAAGAACTGGTAAGGCCTTCATAATAAAGCTTATAGACTGTCCATCGACCCCTCTAGCCTCTGTTTTTATGTTATCCAGGCTCTCAGTCAGTGAAAGGGAAATTATGTCTTGAAAATGGAATCGAGAATCTTTAAAAGGAAAATTCAGGAGGTAGTAAGCCCTGACTCTTTTATATTATATGTAGAGTTACCACAAATAGAGAAAAAGTAGGCATTAATTTCATTAACTGAACAAATTAGTGGCAACTCATCACACCTAGGTCTGACGTATCCCAGAGCCCTTAATTCCTTTCACAGATTTCTAGAATTTTAACATATCGTTCATGTTTAGTTTAATTGAAAACTAAAATAAGTTCGGCTCAACCTGAACTTATCTCAGGTGAACGTGAAAGATCTTGTGCTTATGTCAACTTAACTGTTATTATTACCTTAATTTGTATTCTAGTGAAAGAGAAATTATAATGGTGTTCTTTTTTCTGGTGGCTGTAGATCGAGATTTCGGCAAATCCTGATTCGAACACTGTTGCTTTTTTAAAGTTCCTCAGATTATTATATCGAGAAATATATGCATAACTTCGAGAAAAGAATTATTTTTTCATCAAAGTCTTCAATGAATGATTCTTGTTGTGTGAAACATTTCGCTAAGTATATAATAACATCCTGCTAAGTATATATTTAGTATAGCATTTAACAGCTAAAATGTATTTGAGTTACTTAAATATATAAATATAATGATCAATTCTGAAAGATAAGAAAGTGTCTAAAAGAAATGGGAAAAGCTTAGCAATACACACTCGTATTTTTCTCACCATTATTGACATGTTATAAATGGACATAACACATGAAACGTGTCGAACTCATTGAGACCATGTTGCTTTTATACGTTAATCTTACATAGAATAAACATGATGGAATTCATCCGAATACGAAATACCATCTGCAGCATCAATTACAGACGATTAATGAGTCAAATAAAATTAAGGAATTCTGTGTTGAAATTAAATTTTTCATCGAGCTATCAGACATTCATGTATGAGTATGTTTTTACGTAACCTAATAAAACATTGGGTATGACTAATCTAGTCGTCAACAATTAATTTGTGAGATATACATTTTAATGTACAGGTACTTGTCAGTTAGAACAGAAGAGAAAGAAAAAGAAGATTTCTCATCTTGCAGATATCCTGTAGTTCAACAATTCGTAGAGAAGACCTTAGTAAACATTATTGCTAATTCATGCATTTATTCATTATTATTAACATTTTTGGTCGCCAAATTGAATTATCTAGAATTGAATCCAAATTCGTATTCCGCTTTAATTAGAAACAATCTTCAGTTTATAATTTCCTCTTGTCCCATCAAATAGGCCCGAGGGTCTGTTGCCTGAGCCCAGCTAATGCCAGGCCCTGACATAGTACATGCAGGGATGTTTCAGCATACCTGCCGCATCTCCTGCACTCAGTCGTGGGGTTATACGCCATTTGGTGCATATGATAGTGTAAGTGTTTATGACCAGTTATTATCTGTACCACTGTCCTTATATCTTTCTTGGATAAGCCCAGGATTTCCCTGGTTCTGTCCATCCTATAGGAATAACCCAGAATGGATTTCGCCTGACGGCAACCCTGGCTTTGTGCCCAGTATTTTCGGTGTTTTGTTCGGATCCAGCTTTTAATGGTCAAACTAATAATGCAAGAAGCTATTCCCAGTACCGTTTCTGGTCCTATGTATTCGCTTGCCGCGCCGCGTTTTGCCAGCTAGTCCGGCTTTTCGTTGCCCTTGATCCCTGTGTGACCAGGGACCCACATGAGAGCGACACTGTTTCTTTCTGCATGTTGGTTTAATGCTTTTTTGCATTCCCAAACCAGTTCTGATGTTCTTTCTGGGTTTCCTATTGCAGTAGGTTTCGCTGAGCTGTCCCAACAGATCGGCACCTGTCTGCCAGCAGCGTTTGCTTCTATCAGTGTTTCAGCACATCGAAGGACGGCCAGGAACTCCGCCTCAAAGACAGTAGCATGCCGACCAAGTGGTATCCCTATCTCTTTCCCTCTCTTGCTGCCATAAATTTCTGCTCCTGACCCTCCCTCACCCCTGAAGCCATCTGTGTACCAGTTTTCCCCTTAGAAGAGTGGGTTACCACTCGCTTTCCACAGATCACTGCTTGGAATGTATACGCGGAAAGTTCGGGCAAAGTTGAAGCGTTTTGTTATTTTATCTTGCCTCATCTGTAGAATTGGCAATGCGCTGATATCATTTGGGAGCCTAGTGTGTCTAGGCCCCCGAGCCCATCTAGTTGCTCTTGTCAGGTGGCCCATCGCGTGTGCTGCTCTAGCGGTTATCGCAAAATGTAGGGGTTACTCACAGAGCATGAATCCTATCGCCGCTGTGGCGTACACCTCATTGCTTTAGTCGAACCCCTAAATGCTAGCGTTTTTAATCTTCGCAGCCTGTCCTGCATTGTTTTAAGTTCCGCCCGTGGCCACTAGACCACGGCCGCATGTAGCAGACAATGTTTTAGGACAGCAGAGTAGAGCCATGCAAGCATTTCAGGCCCTAGACCCCACGTCAACCCAAAAGCTCTCCTGCACATCCAAAAATTCGTGATAAACTTCCCGCATTGGTACTCCAGGTGTTTTGCCCAGTTCAGCTTGCTATCTAGAATTACTCCCAGATATTTACCTGAATCGGAATAGGTCAGCCTCCCACCACAGAATACAGGAGCGTCAACTTTTGGAAATTTATAGTTTTTCGTGAAAATGACCAGGTTGGTCTCTTCAGGATTTACCGAGAGCCCTGAGCTATCGCACCAGAGCTCTACAATGCGCAGCAGTGACTTCATAAGACCCATCAGCGTCTCCAAATGAGCCTCCATGACTAGGATTACAAAGTCATCCGCATATCCCTGAGTATAATATCCCTTTTTATTAAGCCTTCGAAGGAGGCCGTCCACCACAATGCACCACAGGAGGGACGACAGGGCAACCCCCTGTGGGCATCCCCGTGGAGATGTTCCCCTTACTAGGCCCTCATCCCATCTGGTTTCGAGTCTTCTCCGAAGTAGCATGCTTTTTATATAGCATACAAGCTGGTTCGGCACACCACATCTCAGAGCCTCTCTATAGATGACTTCTGGAGAAGTATTGCTGAAAGCACCCTCTATATACAAAAAAACGTCCACAGCATACCCCTTTTATTCCAGATGCTGCTACAATTTTGCGACAACAGCATGAAGCGCAGTTTTTATCTAGTATCCTGCCTGAGAAGCATGCTGCCCTCTATGTAGCAGAGAGGCCAAGAGCACCTCATCCCTAATGTATCCCTCGACTAACTTCTCCGAGGTCTCCAGGATAAAAGACGTTAGACTGCTTGGTCGGAAATCTTTTGCAGCAGTGTAACCCTTCCTCCCGGAGGGACGCCCCTGGTGACTGAAAAGGACAGAAGGACTCTGCGGCCCATTCCACCTTTTTGTAATCAGCGACCTCAGAGGCGAAATTCCAGTCGGCCCTTTTTACTTCCTAGCCCCAGCCTTCCTCCTCCTGGTCGGTTCGCATTCGTTGAAAACCCGGGAAGTGGACTTCCGTCAGGTAATTCTGCGTTGCTTCTTCGTCTTCGGCAGACTCACCGTTATCAAGCCTCATGAGCGTGAGGCAAGCTTCAGGATTATTCGCCAGGATCTTGTGCAGCTTCGCTGCTTTCAGGATGTTTTTTAATTCCTTGCAGAAGCCCCTCCAATCTTTCCGCTTTTACTTTCTCATGTTCTAACTGTATTCACAATGTGCCGTCTTATAGATGCCCCAGTCTGGAGGCAATCTAGTTCTATTTGCCCTATTGCACAACATTCTTGTATTTTTACGGAGTCTCTCCAGCTTGTGGGAAATTCGGCAAGCCTCCCTTTGAGTTCCTCTTTATATGAGTCCCAAAGTGTATTTCTGGGGTTTCTGATTTTAAAACCCCCCGGTTTTCCCAGGTTTAATCGAAACACGACATATTTGTGGTCCAAGAAATACTCCTCATCGGAGACTCTTCAGTCCATTACCCTGCTCCTCAGTGCATACGAACATAGAGTCAAATCGAAAACCTCACTCCTATTTTGAGTCTGGAATTTGAGAGTATCACCCCGATTTATAATCTCCAGTTCATTGCCCGCTATATATTCAATCAAATCTCTTTTTCTGACGTTGATGTTTGTGCTTCCCCACACTGTGTGGTGAGAGTTTGCATCACAGCCCAACAGCAGAGGAATTTTATTCTCCTGACAGTGCCGAGTTAGAGCCGCCACCTCTTTGGGAGGCTGAAGTCCCTCGGCATCGCCAGGGAAATAAGCCGAGCCGATAAAAACGTCTAGCCTTCCTCCGCTACTGCCTCTGAGTCTTACCTTATTAACAGTGAAATCTCTAGAGCAGAATTCAGGCACCAAGATCGCATCCATACCCTTGACGGCTATGCATGCCCTTGGCGTTTTTTTCGAGCAGCCTTTTATATATGGATCCACAAACTGACAAGACACAAATCCTTTCCCTGCATAATCATGAAAATTATTTCCCTGAAAAGCCTTCTACTCTGTTCAGCCCACTTTGGTAATTTGAGCCTTTACAGTGAAAGAGTTGATCACAATTTTTGTTGTTGAAATTATCCAAAATAAAAATGAAATTTCAAAATTGTAAAATATAACAATTAAATGTTTAAGCTGCATAATATAAGAATTAAACGTTCAAGTTTTACAATATAACAAAAACACTTTTGAGTATGTAAGAAATACCAACTAGTGCTCCGGCTAAATTTTCTTGATTTTTCAATCTCTACAATATAACTAAGTGATTAATTGACTTTGTTATTGATAGCAGATTTCCTAAATCCTGAAAAGAAAATAATGCTAATACTTTTCAGTTATAAATAACAATTTATTAAAAAATCTAGTATCGTAATGATACTGACTCATTCAATTTAAACTTAATTCATTGAAAGTATAATAATGGTAAATTTTCACTATTGATGAGTAGGAATTTTATTATGTGCAGGTGCAATACCAGAAACAATATATTGATCGTAATTTCGGCGACGTATGATAAAAATATGCTATGCAGCTAATTAAATACTTGCATGAAATTCTGTCTATGGCAGTGGGGTCGCCCATATATCACGTGAAAATAATATATTAAATGATTAATAATAATGTCAGATCATATTTGAGGTAGATACTCAGAAATATCTCATATACAACTTTGAGTTATGCTAATTGTGCATTTTTTACTTTTTTGAAGTAGCCTTAGAACTAAGCTCAAAAAATGTTAACGTGATGTATTTTTTCCGTTTGCACAGAACCAATTTCATGAAAAATACTTCCAAATAATCGTAATCTGATGTAATTTTAATACGACTTCGGATAACAAACAATTTTAAATTTTATATCTGAATTTTTTCGTAATTGAATTAATGTTCTGTAGGATTGTAGTTTACACGCTCTACTTTAAAATGAAATGGAATTGGACAATATAGTCCTACTGAAGTTTCCGCTATTTCAACTGGGGTCAATGCGGTGATCGAACCGCTTTCGATGTTAATTTTTGCCCGTATCTTACGGCGATGCATAGTATATATTCCAGCGAAAATATTACTACTCTCTAATATTGCAAAGACGTCACCATCGGATGTTGATAATACAATTTGTTCTTGAGTTGGGATGGGCACAAAGCCATTCCGTCCTGCGGATAATTGAATTTGTTTATCCGCAGGAAAAATGTATCTTCGAAGTTCGAATATCCGGTTTAGATTCTTATAAGGAGCAAGCCGAATCGATTGAAGTTGATCAAGTCTATACTGGCGTCTGCCAGAAGAATTAATCCATTTAGGTGGAACCATGAATCTGTTTGCAGGAGACCTGGACCTCCTACGAATACAAGGACCGGCAGAAGAAGGAGACCTGGCTGGAGAATGTTGTCTATCAGGAGAATGTTGTCTGTCAGAAGAAGAAGAAGAAGAAGAAGAAAAAGAAGAAGATGATGGAGCGCTACGAGGAATACCAGGAATAGGCTCGCCATTTGGTAAACACTCGAATTGTGAACTTAACTCTGCAAGAAGGAGCAAAGGATTAATTTTTTTAAAGTAAGTTGGAGAACATTATTCGGCAAGGATCCTGGAAAAGTTTTATTTCTCATTTTTCACAGAATTTAATACGCTTTTACAACCCGCATGTTACGGATGAAGGTAAGATAGACCGCTTGAAATTTTTCACAGAATGCGGATACCGTAAAATCTGTTTGAATTCCAAAAGCAATCCGAAATCACGCTCATTTAAGCACAGATAAAAAACAATTTCAGGATTTACCACGCATAAAATTGACTTAATTAACTCAACTTAATATTTTATATGTTTTGGTAGTTCGAACCTAGAATTTGGAGTAAGCGAGTAAAACGTGATAAATCTATATTTAGAAAAAATTGAGATAATGATTGTTTCTGTATGTTTCGAAAATCACCAATTGGTTTTATCGAACTTAAGTTGGTCAACACAACATTTTATTATCAGTTTCAACGTACTTTCATGAAAGAAAATGTATTTTTTTAAATGCCAATTTTCCACTACAGATTCATTAAGTAAATGCGTCAAACTTGTTGAGCATTTAAACCATGTTTGAAATTCATCCTTACTTTCAAGTATTTTTCTTATAATATATTATTTTACGGGACTTTCGCAAATTTTATTTTTAAAATTTCAAATAAATTTATCATGTACAACATTATATTCTGATTTCTTATGTAAAGGAGAAATTTTACATGTTTATTATAATAACATGAATGAACTGTGAAATGTTTTGCAGCATCAATTAAATTTCAAGATTATCCTATGGGAAATTAAGGGCCAAGAGGAACCCTTAGACTTTTGAAAATTTTTCATTAAAAAACAGCGCGAATGCAGACCTCGTAAATTTGATTGATTACGACGTAATTATAAAAATATTTGCACAAATCAACGCTAGAAGCTGCATTTAATGTGAGATATTGATTATAAATACTGTAAAGTAAAATGTATAAGAAAGACATATTTTAAGCTGTCGTTCTTTATTTTCATACATTTTTTTTCTTCAACATTTCTTTAGTTTTTTCTAATTCCTTAATTTTTTTTTTAATTTTTCTATGGGGGAAAGAAAGCTCAAAATTTGGTAATCTGACACGGAAGAAGAAATTTGTATTCAAACGCCTAATGCACAGTGTGAAGATTTTACAGGAGAGACGAAAAACGTTCTCAAAACGTTCTCAAAAATCGATTTCTTTATTTAGAAAATATAAAAATTCTTTCGAGATAAATGGATGCTGAATTGAACCATGAAGTGTCTAGTAGAAATTCCTATATGCCTAATACGATTTCGCATGCGAACAAGGTCTTATGTACACATTCACAGTCAGGCCCTGATAACATGCCAATTATCTAATTTTCGGAAGTTCGTAGATTAGGCGCTTATGGCATGCTACCCCAGGTGGAAATATTCACGTGGAATTCCATGTGGAATTACACGTGGAAATTGTTAAAATCCTCGTGAAATTCGAGTGGTAATTTAAAATAAGAAACAAAACGTAGAAGCATAACGTGGCTTTCGAACTGGAATTCTATGTACTTAAAATCTTCAAACCATTTATTCAGCTTCTTATGTAACCATGTTTTTGACTTGAGCGGACATATTTCCGCATTCATTTTAACTTAATGTATTTTCTGATTCTGAAATTCGGACAAATTCCGTATCGGTACGGAAAATACTCAAATACAGCTTGGAATAAAATAGCAATAGGATAGAATGCCAATTTTTGTCGGACACATTTTTGTTTTGCGTAAAGCTTAATAATATTTCTAAAATTATAGATATATATTATATTATGATATTCACCAATAGAATTTAAGATAACCGTGAAGGCAAAAACAATAGTATAAACGATCTCCATCTTTGACGATTAGAGGAAAAACTGATTGTTGCGTTAGTGAAGAATTTGGTTAACACCCTATTTATTGAATATTCTGATGTCTACTTAAAATACACATCTGTGGTATCACATTCGTTATCTCAGGAATTGTCGGATTTAATCTCGACCTACTAAGATATTTACATTTATGTTTCATAAATCAATCCAAGAATAAAATTTTGGTTCCCTCAACCGAGACTAGTCCAGTAAGGTGCAAAGATAAAGAAATATGGTTTGAGTAATATAGACGTAAACAGTATTCTATAATGACTTTGTGAATAAGGCAATTATAGGAAAAAATATTTGTAGTTGGCGTTATTGATACATCATGTTGTTCAAAAGAGGAAAGATTATTTTTCGTTAACAAAATTTAAAACATACAGTGATATTATTCATTGAAAAACTTATATCTTTAATCAAACATTTATTTGCGTATTTGCTTAAGAAAAAAATTTTGTACAACATTGCCTCATTCAATTTTTGAAAATTAATTTTTGAGTGCCTGAAATCATCAACAAATTCAGTCAAAAAGAAATGAAAAATTAAACTGATAACAATATTTGATATTAATTTATTTGTCTTCAAAAAGGGGATGCAATAAAATTCAATAATTTTTTTTTGATTCAGTAGAAAGCGCAAGGAAAAAATTGTTTAATGATTATAACATTTCTTTTGAAGTTAAACAAAGTACCAGCAATTTTGAATTCATGTTGTATTTAAGCATCCATAATTATATTTTATAAATCAATCCGAACAAAGAAATTTCGTTACCTCGACCAATGCTAGTTTGCAAAAAATTAGGCTATTTTCTTCACAAATGAGCGTCTTGATTCCATAACGTCTTTAGTGCTCGGACTCGCTCTCCCAGTACACCGTGAGTTGCCGAAATGCGGAAAAATTTCCAAAAATGACCAACTTGGGAAATTCAATACAACAATGTGCGGCTCGGAGTGCAGCATAATTCTTATTCTAATTTTTTTTTTTTTGAAAATTTTTTTTCTAAAATTTAAATACCGGAAATTTGTATTGTTCGGAAATCAATGACTTTTTAAACTAAACTCGCAAAAACTCGGCTTCTGATCGACAAAATGACCTAGTTTTTTTTCAAAGCGCAAAAACTTTGGTGATTCCTACTTAGGTTTTCAAAATAGATTTCCTTCTGATATTTGCGACATAAAAATGACTGCAACCCATTATCGTCAGGAATCGTTTACTCAGTCTTTGAAGGAAAAAAGTCTCAAGAGCAGTTTCGCGGTCGGAAATCTTTCATTGGAAAAGTTATTCCTTGATGTTCAAGGAGAATTTTGAACAAATTTGAGCCAAATTGTTTTCTTTTTTTGAAAGATACAAGAGATTTTTTATTGTTGCGCATGCACTTGACTAAATTCGACTGGCGCCCTTGTACCGACTACAGTGGTCTAGAATACGAATTTACTGTACTTAATCGCCCCCAGATCGTATTTCTTCATCGATTTTGAAGTTCTTTCTTGGTTATACTTAGCATGATATTTTTTCAACGAATTTTTGTATGCGATCTCTTAATTTTCGTTGCAGAGAAACAATATATAAACAAATAAATTGACAAAATTGACCATTTCAGCTTTGTGAATTTTCATGTCGAGAAAAAATACAGAAAGAGACTCACTATCAGCTGGAATTATTGAAACTCAACACTTCTCTTCACAATTCGCTATAGAATACGAATGAAATATTACTTTCCAAATATCAACCCCATGAGTCTGTCTTATAGGGTCCTAAAAAAAGCCCATAAGTGAAAAAATGGCTTTTGCACGTTTTAGGCGGTAATTATGATTCTTTTAGGTTTTTTGAATGCAAATTATTACTAATACATGGAATACTACTTCATACTCATGACATGCTTACATGAATTGTTTAAACAATTTATTATCGTTTTTAGCAATTGTCTCTTGGAATAGAGATAGAAAGTCGCGGTTTTTTAAAACATTTTCCACTCTTTGACCAATTTTCAATTAGACTGAGGTAATGCTTAATTATTGTTAACAAACCTAATTGTTCAAACAATTTATTATCATTGTTCATAATATTCAGTTTTTGGTCCAATTTCCAATTAGAGTGAGGTAAACAAATAATAGAAGCTAGAAAATTAATTCTTCAAACAATTTATTACTATTTTCAATAATATTCAATTTAAGTAATGGTAGAAAGTTTCTTTCTTCTAAAATCGTTAGTTTTGCTTCGACTTTTTAGTTATGAACAAATAATGAGAGAACTGGAAAAAGAATCATTTTTCGAATAGTATTGTATTGTTTTAAGTGAATTATTTTTTAATGGAATACATAGGAGTAGGTGGGAGCACTAGGTCTGCAAATGACTTATGAAGGTATTGTTTTGGATGAGAAAGAGCAGTTTATTGTAAAGCGTAGGTCTCTATAAAACAGACTTATGAAGGTGATATTTGGAAAGTAAAGTCCAAACTCCGAGCAATGCCGTTTTCTGGGCTGTCAAGGAGTATAATTCCAAGAAGTCATAAACCCCCACTCTAAGCGCGGCCACGCTTGAATGCGTACAGAAGAGTTCAGCTGACAAACTCCGAGCAATGCCGCGAGTCGGTTAGGTTAAATATCTATCTCGAACATCGTTTTATGTACCTAGTGTACATTACATGTGTACAAAACTTATTCATATTGCATTATTTCGTTATAAACCCGAGCTTAAAGGTATGTAAAACAAAAAATCGATCATTAGCTATGGTATGTTCGATCCCTAGAATAAATGTAAAAAAAGCGTCAAAATGACAAATATTTCACCGCACTTTTAACGTAACCTGTGAAATCTCCTCCAGTACATTAATAATTAATTACCGTGCCGTGTTGCTTGTTTTTTTTAAACAAAGAGGAGCTCAAATATCGAATCGTCAATTATAACCTCATTTGATGTCACTCATGTAATCTTATTAATTATAACAATACATGTAAGAGGTAAAAAAAAAAAAATGAAAAGCTTTTTTTACAGCAGTGAGATCAGATATTCGTTCTTTTGAAAAATAGAAATTCACTCTTTCACTCTTTCCCACGTTTTTTACTGCGCAATAATACTGCGAGCAGTTTTCTCATAGAAACGCATATTAAATGAGCTGATATCAGACCTCTAATATCTTTTGAACGCGATTTTATCATTTTTCATGGTTTTCTTCAGATTTTAACTTCCACATTTTATGTTGAAAATTCATCCAGAACATCTTTATGCAGAGCCCTTAAATATTTAACAAAAAATAAAATAAACAATGATTAGTTAGCCCTATAGTACATAAATTTGATTTTACATCATAGCAAATTTTTTTTAAGTGGACTAAAAATAATTTTGAATAACGAACAGTTTTCCTGATATTTCATTTCTTAT